>PVJO010010798.1:0-62735 GCA_004026905.1 Hystrix cristata | reverse complement strand
TGCTGTCCACATCTGGTGGGAAACCACAAGAAGTTCCACATACCACGTCTGGAGAGGTCGTGCTGCGTAGATCCTGGGATGCTGCGCACCTCTCTTCCCAGCCAGCCTAAGCCAGGCCTTATCTCCTATCTCAGTAGTATGATCAGCTTTTCCACAGAGAGCTGGAGGGATGGTCCAGATGAGAGATGATGGAAACTCAAATTACCAATGGTAAGGGAAGTGGGGATTGAGAGGAGTTAGCAGCCTGGGCTGGGGTACTGGGAGCGTTTAGAAGATGGGCTAAACAGAGCTTGATGATTGACCAGGTGAGTGACAAGGAGACAAAGATGATTCTAGATTGTGGCTTCCGTAATTGTGCGGTACTGCCCCAGGTGTTACCAGTGCTACTTCAGCTGGTTCCCTTCAGGTGACTGATAATCACTGCTGGTCTCTTCATGCTTAAGAGCAGGTGGTGTTGGGTTTGTGGTGGTGATTGATATAAACAGCAGACTGATGTTAGTCCTAGTGAATTTCAAGGCAAATTGTTTTGGTAAGAGGATGAGTTTGGGGAAACCATTGCTTTTTCATTCCTGCTGTTGGAAGAATCGAGCCTGAAGGAAATGCTGTACGATTGAAAGAAGACATAGCACAGGATTTGTCCCTTCAACACTGTCTTGCCGATCTCCTCAGCAGTTTTGGTCTCAGCCTGTAACAGCAAGGGGGTAAATGCTTGCTGTCGCCGTGCACGGACTTAGTGTTTTAGGGCTCGATTTGCGGGGAAGGAGACAAGATACCACTCACAAAGATAAATTAAGATTTTTAATAACAAGAAAGTAAGAGAAAAGGAAAAACTCTAGGAAAACCATACCACCAATCCATCGTTTCTATCACTGGCAAACTGCAGCACAGGAGTAATTCAAGCAGAGATCTTAACTTTTGCTAGAGAAGCAGCACCACGTGGAACATGAGAAGAAAACAGCAGTCATGGAGGCGCCGCCAGCAGCAGCCCCCATCGAGGCCCACAGGAAAAAGTATCATCAGCTCCGCGAGCGAAGAACATCATCAGCTACGTGAGCAAAAAACATCAGCTACGTGAGCGAAAAACATCAGCTTCATAAGCAAAAACATCAGCCACACGAGCGAAAAACATCAGCTACACGAGCGAAAGAAATCATCAGCAACCTTGGCAGGCATGAGAAGAGAGAGAAGAAGAGGAGAGAGTGAAGGAGAGAGCAAGCGTGAGAGTGAGAGAGAGAGGCAGAGAGAGAGAGCACCTGGGTGCTGCAGCTGAAGTTATGTTCTGACAAAGGAATGCTCCCCTCCAGGAAATGGGTGTGCACGACTTTATCTCAGGCATTCATCCTGGGTCTGGCTAGGACCCGGGATGCTGCCAGAGTAGGGATCAAAGTAAATTCTTTGTTGATAGTAAAGCTGTTCCTGCAAGGTTAGCCAGACCTTGGAAGAACAGGCGCGCACTGGGAAGGTGAGACCTTTATCAGAACACAGGCATTTGAACCAACTCTCAATAACTATATAATGAATCTTACACAGCCCCAAGTCCTTACACTGCACCTCAGATTAGAAATGTCTGCTGAGCCACAGGAAAACTCCCCTGTCAAGCTCAGGAGAGTACTTCGGCTCTTACCTCAGAAAGAACTGTTAGGTAAGACTCCTCCACAGCCTGCAATTACTTTCTTTCCATCCTGTAACATCTTCACTCACTGCCATTTTTATCTTCTTCTAGCTGACATGGAGGAAGAGAAGGAACCCCTATGTATCACCTGAGTCCTGGCTACCCCAATTTTCTGCTCTCCTGTGGCTCAATCTCTCCATTTTTACTGGTTCTTTGCTTTCACGTGCTTTAGTCAGTCTCACACTCTCAAAAGAGGGAAGCATACTTGCTCTCTCTAATCCCAATTCCGCCCATCTCCCCAGAATCCACTCCACTCAGTCTTTCATGCCCACCGTGCCATTTGTCTGGGTCACTAATGACTGCCGTGCTGCCAGGCCCCACGGCCAAAGCTTCACCACTGCAGCTTTTGTTTCTTGACTACAGACTCTGTCTTCTGTCTTCTGGGACGGGGCAAAAAGAGCTCCAGCTCAGAAATGGAAACCATGAATTAAGGGAAAACAATTAGCCTAAGCCCCAGCCTCATTTGGGGAAGTTGAGGCACCTTCTGTCTTGCATTATCTTCAGACTTCTGGATCATTATCTAAGAGAAAATAAACTTTGTTTTTTAAAAATCATTGGTTTAGACCTGCTTATTATAGTGGTTTGGAGCTGTTTGTTATAGTTGGTCTATTCCCCTACTAATATGCAGTGGCTTTGTCTGCTTTATTCCCTGCTTAATCACCAGGGCCTAAAACAGTTCATGGAACAGAGTGTATATATATATATATACATATATATATATATATATATATACTCTGTGTGTATATATATATATTTATGTATATATACTCTGTGTATATATATATATATATACTCTGTGTATATATATATATATACTCTCTCTCTATATATGTATACTCTGTATATATATATATAGTAAAAATTTTGTTGAATAAATCTTTTAAAAATATTTCTATACACAGCCCCCTCTCTGGTTAATATCATTTGTTCTCTACTTTTTTCTCCCCAAGCTTTGTGAAAGTGTATTCTTTTCATGTTGTCCAGTTCCTTACACAGTAAATCCACTTTTAGGGATAACTGACACTTCTTTTTCATTCTTGAAAATTGATTCCCTTTCTCCATTTACTATGTTCCTCATAGCCACCTGTTTGTGTAGAACTTTGAATTTCCTCCAGCGCTTGCTGCATAATAGGTATTCAAAGATATTTACTAAGCAGCAGTATGTGTTGTATTTGTGGGAAAGATTAAACTATACCAGAATTTGACGGACAGGTCTGAGGTTATACTAGTTAGCTTTGCTAAACATGCATTTTGTAATGGATCTGAAGGGTGCAGTAATTCAATTTCAGTTCTCTTTTTAAAATTTAAATATTTATGTCCCTTCCAGGATGTTTAAGCTTCTTCATTTTTGTAGTGGTGATCCATGGTGGGTTTTTGTTGCGGTCCCAAAAGAGAATTAGCAGTCAGAGAGTAACTAATTTCCTTATTTACTGTTGTCCTTGGCAGTATAGTGGAATATTCAGTGGAATGGACAGCTGGCTCATCTTACTCCTTTTATTTCCACATGTACAAAATCAATCCACGCTTGACAGCAAGATTTACTCTTAGATAGAGGCCAAGTCAGTATTAAGCTTAAATGAAGGTCCACAAGTCCCTGAGTTCGATCCCCGGCACAAAAACAACACAAAAACAAAACCCTGCTTTTAATGAAGGTCCTGTAAACATATAACACAGTTTAGGTAATCTTTTCACAAAGGTTCAGAATGAAAAATATGAAAATGTATACTACTACATATATCCTAAACTAGTGGTCTTCGAGAAGTTTTCTTGCATACTCCCAAAATAAATTTTCTAAATCAGTGTACTTCAATGTGTTTGAGATTACATCTAACATTGTCATAAAAAATGTACGTACTTGCCAAGGACATGATTTCTAATACATTTAAAATATTTATATTATAAATAATGCTGTTACAACACACTTTAAATGTACCCAGAGAAATTTAAATACTTTTGTGAGAGATTCTATCATTTAAAAATTTTGTGAACAATCTACTCTTTAATTGCAGGAAATTTTATATTATTCTATTTTTTCTCTTTAAACTGTTATTTCCAATCTAGTTTTGCCCACTGGATTTTATTTGTTTAACAAACAATTATACACCATCTACAATGTGCCAGATATTTTACTATGTAGACTCATTTAATGTATTGTCTCAAATTGGGTTTCCTGGGAACTTATGCTGAGACAGAGATTGGCTTGCAGACTGTTCGTTAGGGAGTATTCTCGGGACAAATGCCAGTGGATGGTATGAAGGAGAAGCAGGATTGGCCAGAGGGAGAAATTGAGCTGTGTTGCAATACCAACAAAAACCTCAGCCAACCGTGGGAAACCCTAGAACTGGACAGACTGGTCCTTCAGTCCTGAGTTGAGGCCAAGGACTCAAGCCTTCACACTAGCCCAGTGATGTGGCTGTGTCTTTGGATGTTGGCCACCACAGTGAACACAGAATGATTTTGAGTAGACAGTTCCTTAGGCAAGGCAGTTAGTTCCCAAAGGGGACTGGCAGCTGCTGGTAGGACTCCCAGTAGCTGAAGGAGTTAAGTTGTTCATTACTGAAGGAGGATCTGGAAGTGTAACACAATGCAACAAGAATCTGGAAGATTCTACCACATCTTCATCAAGGCTTCATGAAGATGAAACTATTATTTTTCCTATTTTACAGATTAGAAAATTGAGGCAGATAGAGGTCAGCGAATTATGCCAAGTCACCTATTTCTGAAATGGTGGCACTAGAATACAAATCTAGATAATTTGGCTCCAGCATGGCCCTTTTAGCCACTGTACTATAAAATGGAATAGCTATTCAAGGTAATTCTACAAAGCCATCAAATAATCTCTTGAAACAAAATTTGGCAAACTTTTTGGGTAATTTAAAAAGCAGATAGTAAATATGTTCAGCTTGGCAGCCTATACTGTCTTTGTCACAGTGTGTTAGTTTTTCATCATGATGGTCAATTACCTGTGAAAGACAAGTTACAGCTTCAGGGATTTCAGGCCACGGTTGGCTGACTCCATCACTTCGAGCCTGAGGTGGGGGGAATGTCATGGCTGAAGGGTGCATAGCTATTCACCTGATGGCAGCCGGAAGGCGGAGAGCAACAGGAAGAGGAGAGGAAAGGAGTAGAGAGAGAGAGGGAGGTGAAATTTGAATAGATTTTTCTGAGTAGCAGACTTAAAAATATTGTTTTTGTTTTTACTTTTTTTGTGTTTCTACAATAAAAATGTAATTTTGATTTTCATTAAAATGTAAAGCAGTTTTAATGTGTAGAATATAATTGCTATTTTAAAGAGTGTAGTTGGAGAGATTAGGGTGCTAAATTCTATAATAATAAATACATCATAATCCTATATCCACAAAATTAAGGCAAATTAAGGTTCCAGCAGCATATTAGGTGGCTTGTTAACCAGAGTGGTTTTGGAATGGCCCCTGTAATGTGGGCGATGCTAACATTTCCGACCTTGTTCATCGCTTTTTAAAAAATGGTGTCTCTGTTTCATGTGTAGGCAACTTAGCTCATCTCTTCTGATTGAGCCCTGAAACACTTAAGTAGCAGCTATTGAAATTACTATCAAATTAGTACCGTTAATCTCAGTTAAATCAAAGCCATTTTACTGTCTGGTCTCTACCTCTCATTGGGCAGGATTTGAATAGATCACATTTGAAACTTGGAAATAGATGAGGTGGCTAAATTCTGCCAATCTCTCTGCTCCCATAATTATTGCCCTGGTATAAAATTTAATTACTCTTCAACCAGACAATAGTCGCCCAACCTGGTCTCTACTCCCTGACCCTACCTGTTTACTCCACACCATTTCTTTGTGTGGCCAGAGGGATGCTCCTGAAGTAACCCTCAAATGATCCTTTGCTTAGAATCCTTCTTTGGTTTGTCTTCTCTATAGATTAACATTCAAGTGGCTCAACTCGGACTTAAGGGGTTAGTATTGTAAGTCATGGTGGTTGATGAAAGAGAAAATTTGTGTTTCAACCAATCAAATTAACTGTACAATTATCTAACTGATAAAGACCAAAGCAGTTGTACATGCCATCTTCTGTTGGTAGTAAAATGAAAAAAAAATTTTTTTAAAGTCCTTACAATCAATGTTAGAAGGAAGCTGTAGTCAGATTTATTTTTTTTTTAATTTAGTGGTATGTTTTAGATGTACATCATCATAGGGGATTTGTACCTGTACATGATATATCATGTTGCTTCTTTTTTCCCATTCCCCTCCCCTCCCTTCACCCCTCCTCCCTCCTTATTTACACAAGCTTTGTTGTCATTTTTTCCTTCCATTTCTTTTTTTTTTCCTTCCATTTCTCATTTTTCTTGTCCCTCTTTTTCTTTTCCCCTCCCTTGTTCCATTTCCCATTTGAACATTTTCTTCCCTTTCCCAATATAATACATTTTAGTCTTTATTTACACTTTCAGTTTCTCACACCAGAGAAACAATGTGGTATTTAAACATGTGTGACCAATTTATTTCACTTAAGAGTGCGGTCTCAAGATGCATCCATTTACCTAGAAATATCTCAAGCTTATCATTCTTTATGGCAGAGTAGTACTCCATTGTATAAAAAACCCACATTTTCTTTATCCATTCATCAGTTGATGGGCATTTGGGATGTTTCCAAGATTTAGCTATTACAAACTGTGCAGCTATATACATGTGTGTGCATATATCTCTGTGGTATGATTCAGAACCAGCATCATTTTGAGGAAAACATCAGGTCCCAGCAAAATCAAAGCATATGTGATTGGCCTGAGTCAGTGATTTGAACTATTTGTGATGTAATGTATAATGTGTAACAAGGAAGCCTTCAAACAGATAATGGGCTTCTTTCCATTATGCCCATGTTCCAAATCTTAGATCATTACCAACTCATTTGAGAAGCTAAGCCTGACTTTCTTGGCTAAATACACAGTAATTGTAACCCAAGAAAGAAATAGAAAAGGTTAAAAAAAAATCAGAAACACAAAGAGAATCACAGTTAGAGTCAGGGCAGAAATGATGAAGGAACAGATTCACTTTCCAAGATTTAGCCTTTTGTAACTTTTGTACAAGGCAGTTTTATGATCATTGCTTTATTGGGTATATTTGTCTTCTTTTGAAAAACATTTAAAAGAATTTACTACTTTAATCTTGAGAAGAAGAATTCAGTTTGCAACCATGTTTACCAGTTTGGTTCAGAACTATGACTTGTTACATTAGTAGATTTTTAATGTGTTGTATAAATTATATATTATGTACATTTAAGAAATCACATATAATAGTAAATATTTCTCCCCATATGCCATGCACAAAAGCTTCCAAGATCTTTTTCTTTTTCTTTTCCTTTTTTGTTTTTTGCTAGAACATATTAGCAGTACATAATGATTACATTCCTTGTGGGGAGTTGAGACATGTACATAACATATCTTACATCTTTTTTCGTCCCGTCCTCCCTCTTTCCTCCTCCCTCCATCTCATGGTTCCCTTCCCTTTTGCACAAAGTATATCTCCCTATTTCCTTTTATATTTTATTTTACTCTTTATTTGTATTTTGGGTTTCTTATATTAAAAACTTCCAGGCGGGGTTGGGGATTTAGCTCAGTGGTAGAGTGCTTGCCTAGCAAGTGCAAGGCCCTGAGTTTGATCCCTAGCACCACCCCCAAATAAAATAAAATTAAAAGTTTCCAGGATATTAAGAAAAGCTATCAGTAAGAGGTTTTTCTCATTCTGGCCCAGCATATTTTCCCCATTTGACCCCTCAACCCATTCTAGCTCCAGCCTACTGAATTGTTCCCAATTACTTTTCCATGGCAGTTTCCCTGTAAAATGCCTTTGTTCCATTTTTTGCTGGAATGTCCCCTTTTAAGGTTTAGAAACATTTAATTCTATCCATCCTTCAAGACACATCCCTTGGGCCCCTCCTTAAAATCACCTGTTGCTAGAAGTAATGTCCACCCATCTTAGCATTTTTTCTGGGCTTCTCTCAGACTCCTAGTCTCTTTGTACACGTAGACAGACAGACAGACAGACACACACACACACACACACACACACACACACACACACTTTATTATAATAACACTGTATTGTATTTCTATTGCAAATCTCTCGAGAGTGCCATACACATTACAGATGTCATTGTTCCTCTCATTGTTCCTCCCTGCGGCTGGCGGGTTCTGAAGGCAAGAGGTGAGAGGTGTGTCTTTCAGTAACCACCTTCACTCCCAGAGGTGGTCAGGATACAGGATGCGTCATCACACTGTGGGCCAGCTGGAGCCATGAGGGCACGAGAGTCAGCATGGGGGAGTCAGGAGGGCTTTCTCGCAGGAGCGAGGTATCCTTAGCAGAGAAATGTCAGGGGTGTTCCTTTGGGGGCAAAAGTGTGTAAAGTGGAGATTATATTGGACATGCAGTGGGGAAGAGACCTTGCATTGAGGCTGGGATCAAGAGAGCTTTGGGTGAGAGACCAGCAGAGCAGTCTCCAGAGAATGCAGCAGAGCGCCCCAGTGGAAAGAAAAAGTCCTGTGAACACTTCTCACAATCAGAGCAAGGCAATAACCAGTTCATCAGCTCTTTCCCTCTCTTCAGCCTGGAAGGACTTAAAATCGATATTCTTGAGTTTTGGGGAGGCATCAGGGCAAAAAGTGGGGACAAGTCAGGGCAATGTCTTCTGTCGCATTGCAGGTTTCCCATCTGAAGCAAGCCTGATCTGAGGGAGGGATAACTGTCCAGTTGCGTTGGGCTACTGCACAAAGTAAACATTTTAATTATGTGAACTAGGTACTTTCATGATGAAACATGAAAGAAGCGAGCTTTTGTATCAAAGACTGACTCAGATTTGTGACTCCTGCCCGTGATTTCATCCAAGTGGCAAGAAAAATCCTGTCCTCTAAAAATAGAAAGAGCACTGGGAGGAAATAAACTTATTTCATGATGCATCCTACAGAGCCCTGCTCTTTTAGCAGTGATAACATCCAACTGTTATCAGTACAATTTTATGCAACTAAAATTTTCAATATGTTTTTTCTAGTGCTGGGAGTGAAACCCAGGGTCTTGTCCATGCTAAGAAAGGGTCTGTCACATACATCTCCACATCCTTAGTCCAGAAAATTTAAATCTTTAATAAATAAAATATAAATTACAAAAAATAATAGTAGACAAAACATTGTTTTCCATTTGACACAGTTGTTAACTGCACAAAGAGTGTGATGTTACAAAGGGCAAAATCCTGTAGTTCTGCAGATCGCAGATTTGGTGCCTGCAGGACATCATGGTTATTCTGACAGTCGTCAGGTAGCAAACAGCTAGAGAAAAGGGTCCATATCTAATATCGAGTAGTAATGGGAACAGTGTCATATATCATGAGGAACATTTGCCACGATTAGGTAACTTAGGCAAATGCTCAGACTCTTAATATAATTATGTGACGGATGCTTAGTTTCTATTAATGTGAAAAAAACTCTGTAATTTTTTTTTAATAGTTTGAAAGTTAAAATTCCAATCTACATTTGTTTTTTTAGCATGTCAGTCAAGGAAAAACGCAGGTCTCACATTCACTTCTTTTTTAGTATGCCAAAAACGTGTATTTTAGTATGCCAAAAACATAAATTGAAGAGTCCCCAGGGACTGGATTTAACTGCAAGAGCAGGAAATTGTTTCAAAAAGGAAGACAGTCTATAATCGTCTATAAACAAGTTTAAGTTTTTTTTTCTCTATTATTTGAAACAAGCTAAGTTCATATTTAGAAATTAAAGTAGGGTTTTTTTGGTGCATGAGTTTTAGTGTGTAACTTTTTACAATCCTGGCTGGGGATGTAGGTCAGTGGTAGAGCATTTGTCTAGCATGCACATGGCTGTGGGTTCAGTCCCACAATACATGACTACTTCTTTGTCTCCAGATAAATTCTACGAGTCTAATTGAAGATCTAAGGTACTCTCTGTTAACATAGAAATAATTCCTTATATTAATACCTATAAATGTTAAATTACTATACTTATTAAATGTGTGTCTTATTGCCTGAGAGTTTTTCTTTCTTGTAACTTTACATAAATGTCCGGGAAATAACATTGTCATTTAGTAGCTTGTATCAGCAGCTGCCTTGACATTATTGGACTCAAGTAAAACCCACCCTGAATGTTAAATTGTATAGGACAGGATTACTCATTCTAATAAAAGCATAGACTCCAGAAACTTTTGTGGTTCAAATTGCCATTGATGTTCCCACCAGCTCTTTAAAATTTCAGTTACTGAAAAATCATTCCTTTTACGCTAAAGTTTTCTTTCATTTGCATTTATTTTACAAGGTAGATGTTGAGTAATAGAGAGTATATAAAAATGAAATAACATGTAGTCACTTTATGACTACAGATATACACAAGGAGATTGGTTTTAAGAGTGATCATTATTCTCTGCATTAGTCCCCTGGATTTGAAGTTAATTGAGAAGTATATACAGCAGTCAGAGATGTGGATATCAAAATATCATGGTAACACTGGTAATGCTGAATGTGGCTTGGATCTCCAACACTCTGGACTTTCTTTAGATTACTACTGTTGTCAGAGTGTTACTCAGGGTGTTACTCTTGCTTCCCTTCCTTGGATCCTGAATAATAAATAGGGAGATGCATGGACTATGCATAGAATTTGTAAAACATTAACTTCACTAGTTCAAGCAAAACAGAACACTGAATATTAGACTTTCACCCCCATTATTCAGGATAAATTCAACTCCTCCTCCTACAACATGAATAATGGGTAGAGAGATGCCAAAAATTATATACTAGGAAAAGTATCACATAAATGTGAAGGCAGGGGCAAAGAATTTCTGCAATATATTTTGGTGAATTTTGCGAGTTTTATAATAATTTTTGGAAAGAGAAATGTATTTATTTTTAAATTTCTTTTTTATTAGCACATGGTTCCAGTATATAATGATCACATTCCTTGTGGGGAGTTGGTGCATGGATATAACACATCTTAATTCTTTTTATGTCCCCTCCCCCTCCCCCATCCACTCCCACCCCATCATTTGGTCCCCTTTTCATTTGTAAAATTTTATCTGTGTCTCCTATTATCTATCTTTTATTTTTCTCTTTATTTATACTTTGGATTTCTCATATAAAAGAAACCACGTGATATTTAATCTTATGTGTCTGATTTATTTCCCTTACTATTATGATCTCAAGGTGTATCCATTTTCCTGCAAATGATGCAAATTTATCCTTCTTTGTGGCAGGGTAATACTTTACTGCATAAAAATACCACGTTTTCTTTATCCATTCATCTGTTGACGAACTTACAGGCTGGTTCCAAGATTTAGCTGTTGTGAGTTACATTGCCATAAACATGGGTATGCATGTATCACTGCAACACAGTGTCTTTAACTCTTTTGGGAAGATACCTGGAAGGGGAATAGCTTGGTCAAATGGAATTTCTAATTTTAGTTTTTTGAGGAATGTCCATGCTGACTTCCTTACTAGCAGTTGTACTAGTTTATATTCCCAAAGACAATGTAGAAGGGTTCCATTTTTCCTGCAGCCTTTCCAGAATTTGTTAATATTTGATTTCTTGGTGATAGACATTCTTTTTGGAATAAGATGGAATCTTAGTGTTGTTTTAATTTACATTTCTCTAATGACAAGAAATAGTGAACATTTTTTCAGGTTTTTTTTGGCCATTTGTACTTCTGAGAATTGCCTATTCATTTCAGTTGCCCATATTTTTATTGGGTCTTTTATTTTAGGGGATTCTAATTTTTTTGAGTTTTTTATGTATTCTAGATATTAGTCTTTTGTCCAGGGAATAGTTGACAAAACTTTTTCCCCATGCGGTAGGTTGTCTCTTCACTGTGTTGGTTGCTTTCTTTGCTGTGTAGAAGCTTTTAAAATTTTATATAATCCCATTTATCATTCTTGCTCTATTTCTTGTGCAGTTTGAACTCTGTTCAAAAAGAACAGAGTTCTTTTTTGTTACCTATGTCTATGTCTTCAAGAGTTGTGCCTATTTTCTCTTGCAGCAGATTAATTGTTTCTGTTTTAATATTTAGGTATTTGACCCCTTTTCATTTTAGGTTAGTACATGGTAAGAGATGTGGGTCTAGATTCATTTTTCTGCATGTGTATAGCCAGTTTCCCCAATACCATTTGTTAAAGAGGAGATCTTAGACAAACTGATCTAGAAGACAGCCACAGAACACACAATAATTTCAAATAGTTATTCATTTTATAACTATTGTTGGTGAATGACCACGTATACATCATTATGGCTATTATAAGAAGTAAAACAATGCCAAATGCCTCCGCTTAACTTAGTGAGAGAATATTAAAGTCTATTTCTATCTCAGTACAAAGCACAGTGCGTTTTGATAGATGAATGGTAAATAAGTGCTGCTGAAAGAATTCGAGAGTATGGAGTAATTTCTGTGGACTGCATATCAATGAAGAAATACTGGTTTTAAGTGAATTCAGTCTGGTCTAAACCAAAAGAAGATGGAATTTGGACCATTTAACTATGAATCCAGAGATACAATGTGGGTCAAGTTTGCTTCGATTCAGTGGTTGAGAAATGTTAATTGGGACTATATTTCTGTACATTTCCTCCTGCTCTGATTAGCTTCATCCAAAGATTAACTTTCTGGTTATTATGAGATGGGTACCTTTAACTTCAGGGATTTCTTTTTGTGAGAGATTTTTTTCTAAAATGTGGCTCTTAAGAACAAGAAATCTATCCTAGACATCCCGTCTACCTCTAAATGAGTGTCTATAGTGAGGGCACGGGATTATGTTGATCAATGTGGATCACAGGCCTGTGACTTCACGGGGATCAGCCACCTGGGGTATGCATCAGTACCTGAACAAATCATCCAGATCAGTGATGGTGAACCTTTTAGAGAGAGTGCCCAAACTGCAATCCAAAACCCACTTACTTATTGCAAAGTGCTGACACTACAACTAAGCCCCAATATGGAGGCATTAGTTTAGAAAAAACAACTTACACGTTAACATCTTTTGTCCTAAAAGAAAAACAAGTAACATTTGTGCCATATGTTTACCACCACTGATCTAGGAAATAATCACCAGTTAGTGATTAGTGTGAGGGTTGCTGGATATAGGGAAAACATCTCAGGCTATCAAGTTTAAATTTTAAATTTTGAAAATGCAATGAAATATTTTAAAAAAGTATGTTTTAATAGTACATGGGACATACTTACACTAAAAAACTATTGCTTATCTGAAATTCTAAATCAATTGGATGGTCTACATTTTGTCTAGCAAACTTAGTCAAAGTGAATGATTGTGAGAGGACAATGGGAGCAGTCACTTCAGCTAGAACAGTTGGGAAAGCCTGTGGAAATGGAACTTGATGACTGGCTAAGATGTAGGGAGGGAGAAAAGATTGAGGGCACAGGAGGGAAATGCAGCGCAGAGAAGCACGGTGCGCATTAAGAAAGGTTCTAGCGTGGTGGATGTGCCGGACTAGAGCAAGATGCACTCTGGCTGGCAGGAGTGGCCAGATTTAGAGAACAGTAGACTGACTACTACTTGTGGATTATAAATAGTATTCAATGTCAGCACGAAGAGTTTGAACATTAACTTGTGGATTGGGAATTGGCATCCTTGTTCTGCAAAGAGAGAGACAGTAATTATTTTAGATTTTGAGGGTCATTTGGCCTTTATTGCAACTACTCAACTCTGCTAGAAACCAGCCACCAACAACAAGTAGGCATAGTTGAGTTCCAATAAACCTTTATTTACAAAACAGCCAGTAGAAAGATTTGGCCCACAGGGGAGAAGTTTGCCTGCATATGTTGTAGATATTGGGGACATCTACACTCTTTGCTCCTACTCTAGATAATATTGCTTTAGTTTGCAAAGGACCCTTCTTTCCTCTGAGGAGCTGGCCTGTTCTGTATACTTCTGAAGAGGTTCTCAGCCACACTTCCTCTAATACAGATGGATGGTAATCCACAACTGGCTACTCAGAGAACATTACTCACCTGGATGGAGTGATTGGATCATGATATAATATGAACCTGGGACTCTGTGCTATGGGTCTGAAAAAGACAGTCTCTTATTTTTGGTGGAGAAATCCTAAAGCTGGAGTGATGTGAACCCATGCTCCCCATGGGTAAATCCCTCCCCACTCAGAGGAAGCATTTTTTTCAGTTAGAAAAAAAAAACAAAACCAGCATAAGAAAGCAGAACTGAGAGATGGACAGGAAGAAACCAAATTGGTTAAGACCTAGATTCAATTATCCAGCACCTTGTTTGTTCTGGGATAAACAGCACTGATATGATTGTCAGACCTGTACTGTCTCAGACCACAGCTGTCTTTACCAGTCAGAATCTGCATTTTAATAAGATCCTGAGACTTTGTTTTTGCTTAACCTAATCTGAGTCAAAATTCTGTTACTGAGAGTGGAAAGTGTCCTGACTTCAGTGAAATGTCTTCAAAACTAGTAAAGTTTGGAAAGTGACCTGATTAAACTTGTGCCTTTGTCAGATGTATTTGGTGTCCAAGGTAAATCCTGGAGGGCTTGGCGTGAAGGAAGACAGGACAAGAAATCCAATAAAGAAGGATGAAGTCCCAGTGGAGTCCAGAACCCAATCTTTCTTTTGCTGGGTTTTCTATGTCTTTGGGCATGGCCAATGAATTGGTTTCATTGATCCTAATATATTCATTCCTTTATTCTACAAATATATATTAATTTTTATGAGCATTTCTGAGCTGTTCACTATTCTGTGTGTTAGGGATCTAGGGGAGAGGGGAGCAAACTATGGTCCATTGGCCAACTCTGTCCTGCCTCCTAGTTTTGTAAATAAAGTTTTGAACACAACCATGTTCATTTGTTCATATATTGTCTGAAGCTGATTGTGTGCTACAGTGGAAGAGTTGAATACAGGTAACAGAGGCCATACATTCTGCAAAGCCTGAAATAGTCATTGGCCCTTTAACTGAACTTTGTACTAGATCGATGAAATTCCTATTTTCTTGAAGCTACAAGGAAAAGTGATTATAAAGAAGTAATTAACAGAGATGAGATGTGAGTAGATAGGAAGACTTCTTTGAGGATACAAATTATGAATGGTGAGCCTTCTGTGCAAAGATCTGCAGAGAAAACTAAGAGCAAAGGTTTTCAGGTGGGGAGAGATTTTTGGGTTAAGAAGCAGAAATATAAAAAGAAGCTGGAGATCAGAGAGAAAGGGGACAATTTGGAGAGATCCCCTCTGTGTGGAAACTTGTGTAGGAAATCATGGTTGGGGAAGCCCCTACTTATTCTTTGTTCCTGTACTTCCAACTTCCCATCACAGTCTAGGCAATGTACTCTCTTTGTAGCTCTCTTGTTTTGGTCTATCATTTTGCTATGCAAAATTCAAGTACACAGAAAAGTTGACATAATTATACAGCAAACCCACTACCCATCACCTAGATTCTGAATTAGCATTTGTGCTACAAGGAATATCTAACGTATCTACCCATCTACTCATCCCTCCATCTATCTTATTGTTTTATTTATGCACTTCAAAGTAAGTTGTAGACGTCAGTACACTTTGCTCTCAAAACTTCAGCATAGTATCAGTGGCTAGAATTCAAACTCAAGTACTTGAAATTTTTTTTGAAAAAGATGAATTTTAAGGATATGAGAGTGTTCATTATTTGCTCATTGCATATTGTATGCATGTATTGAATTATCACACTATACCCCAGAAATATAAACAATTAAACATTCTTTTGGGAAAATCCACCATTGTCTTTTTCCCTTGCCTATTGCCTGCACTGGATTAACATGACTGTGTGCCTTTTGGTTTCTATCAATGCCTCATATGTAGTAGGAGCTAAGTTAATTTGTTAAATAAATTTCATCAGATGTTATGTTAGATCATTTCTTCATATATAAAGTAGTTTTACGAGTGCTTTGATTCATTCTCTCATTCTTCTCCAGGAAATTTGTAGAAAACAACTTCCATTCTACCCGTTCAACATCATGGGGAACTAATAATTTTAATTAGTTAGTGATAGTTGCCAAGCTGACTCTCACACTGTGTTTCTACAAAGCTCCACAAGGTGGTGCCCAAATATCTTTTTAGAACAAGAGTCCCTAAAGACATCTGGTCAATCTTAACTAATTTGTGTTAGCATTTGGCATTTCTGAATTTTTTCTGTTAGTGCAATAGAAAATATATAATTAAGAAAAAAAAGACCTATAGTAAATAAAATTATACATGTGTAACTTTAGAATCCATAGTTCTGGACGTAAAAAATGAATAATGATTATAAGTACCTTTTATTTGTGTAGAGTTTTTTTAAAAAGCTTTTTCGTATGTCCGCATAGTAAAAATACTAATTCACCTCACATTCCTTTCACTGTAAACTTTGTCCTTGAATGATTTACTTTTCCTACATAATTTAAAAGAACAAAAGAAACAAACTACTGAACAGGAAAAACTATATAATGTAGAGGTAACTAAAAAACATTACCTTAGGCTGGGGATTTAGCTCAGTGATTAGAGTGCTTGCCTTGCAAGCACAAGGGCCTGAGTTCGATCCCCGGCACCACAAAAAAAAAAAAAAAAAAAAAAATGTCTAAAAAAAAAAAAAACATTACCTTAATCAGGGACAATGTTGTGTAAACCAGTGTTATAATGGACTGTGGGATAAGTTACTTAATGGTCTTTAAATATTTTTGTTCTAGGAATCTGTTAATTATTTAAAAACCTCCATTTTGGGGTATTAGTAAATCTCAGACACTCCAACCGTGCAATTCAAATGACTGTGGAATTTCTCCAAATTCATGTAGATGATGATACCTACCTATATTACTGGCTGTTTTGGTCAGATATCATTAACATGGACCTCAGGCCCTGCAGTCAGAGTAACAGCCCCCAAGGGCTCAGGTGAAATTGCCTAAACATGGAGGAGAAAGTTCCTCCACTAATCAGAGTTCTGAGAGTGAGTGTTCGTTGTCTTTGATGACCCAGGGCAGGAATTGATATTTGCACAGTGAGATCTGAGACTCATGAAGGGCCATATCGAACCCATATTTTACAAACATTAATTGTTGACTATACACTCTTTTTTTTTCTACTTCTCTAGCATAAACCTGGATGGTGGGAAAACCAACGAACTTCCTGGGGTGTATAGGGATAATGAAAGATGTTCAGTTGATGGAAAATAATCTAAACTTAGTCCCACACTGATGTTCATGACTTGACATTTGGAAGGGTTTCAAAACCTGTCCTCTATTTTATTAATGATGAAATAGAAGAATTAAATAAAAGTTATCTCTAAAGTCAGTAGAGACTAAGTCTCTGAGATTCATTGCTATTATTTGTCCCCAGTACAAGAACGTTTAAATACCAACCAGGGGGAATTAAAGAATTCACCAAGATATGGTACTACACCTTCTAATATCAGAAAGCAAAATCAGCTAAATGGGTGAAAAATAGCAAACATTTTCTCCTGGAAGAGCAATTTTAATTGTGGTTTAAATAGAACTAAATCTTTCTCTTTCGGTGGGTATAGCATGAAAAAGTTATGACTGTTCTATCCACTAAGTGAAGGGATAATTTTTTTTTTAAATTGAACATCCAAACCAAGGACATAGGTGCATCTACATTTTGCTATTTATTAGAAAGGAAAATTGTAAATTTTTCCAGATAGCACCTTGGCTACTTTTGTGTGAAGTAAGGAATGAACAACATGGAAACAGGAAATATCAATATTAGAGGAACATTTTAGTAGTTTTCAGTTTAGTACAGTGAAAATTTATGCTGTCAATGTGGTCTAGGAGACAATGTGTGTTGCACAGTGAAAATTACTCAAGCTGGGGACAAATGACAAATCAGACAAGTTGTATTACAGAGTAAACAATATAAAACGATTGAGACCCTATTACTGTAAACCTAAAATTATTATTTTTTTAAACCTAAAATTATTTTAAAAATAGTTTATTAAATAAGAGTAACAACAGAAAGGAATAGAGGGCACATGGAAGGGTCAACTCAACTGGAATTCGGGGAGGGGTGAAAGGACCGGAGTCTCGCTAGTTCAAATTTATGCAATGCTGCATTTCCTAAATGCTGTGACCAGTGAACATTTTCATTTCCTTATTGTCTGAATCTTTCTCTTTACCGATAAATAGGACCAACATCATTTCTAATTCACTGATGAAGGATGTGGGGAATGTCCAAGTTATATTGTTGCAGCTAAGATGAATAATGAATCCCAGAAACTTCAGAGCTTTGGAGCAAGTGTTAGAATTTTAACTCTGTCGAGCTTTTAGAATGAAAACAAAACAAAACAAAACAGTGAATTTCTCTGAATTTGGTCAGAGTGTTATGCAATTCTCCCTTCTCTGTTGGTAATATTCTTTTCAGGGCTCAGCAGCACCAGAGTGGCTGAAATGGGAGGAAGTAAAATGTTACACTATGCCTTGGTCTCAACCCAAATATATTGTTTTGATGCAAGTGTGAGCTGATTTGTGACTTGTCTTTTTTGACTTCATGAAGATAAAGTTTTCTGAGTATGTAAGTCATAGCAGACTTGTTTTTGAATGATCCTGGGGCCTCAGAATACTACTACTACTGGAACGGAGATTTTGACATTGACACTATAGCCAATAAAATACTGTGGCAGAGTATTTTTAAAAATAGGAGAAAGAAAGATTTTCTAACTAGCAGTGCTCTGGAGGAGAGCAATCTGTTGTATTGTGGTCCTCAGGTAAATGATGAGCACTAAAAAATTATTTCCAATACCATGCAAAAATATTTATTGAGTGCTTACTCTGGGCCATGTACAGTAGGCACAATGAAAAGCAGTGTGACTCTTTTTTCTATAAAGACTACTGTAGAACAACTCACAGAAGGGTATGGACTCCCAGGTGCCTTTTCCTAGTCATCATACTTATTGCACTCTTATTTGGCTGGTGTATGTGCAAATATGCACAAATTCAGGATCGTCAGTTAGGATGAAGGTTTATAGGCTTCAGCCATGGCACATTGTCTTTCTGGGTACAATGCCAATTGTTTTATGTAAATAGATATAATTTAAGAGTTTCTTTGAAGTCACCTCCCTGAGGATGCTGATTGCCGCACCTGGGAATGAGAGGCTGCAAAGCTTGGGTTTAGTTTACCCTTTTTGCACACTGTGGGATGGAGGGAATGGTAGGCAGGACTCCACTGAGTAAGAACAGCTCCAAAATAGGAGGGCTTTAGCCCATTCTTCCCTCTAGGAATCACCAGTGTGCTTCTAAGAGACACTATTATTCTGCATGTTGTTAATTTGCCCCAGGAAAAAGAGAGTAGACCTGGAAAAAAAGCTACTTCCTGTGCTTTCTTCCATGTCTCATGAAAGTGAAAAGTGTGGCTAACATTCATGATAAAAACACAGTTGTTCCCGGGGAATTTCCTTTTTTTACTTAAAGCCCTACAAAATTTCCTCAGTTCCTCAAAATTTGCTCCGTGACAAGGAGACAATGAAAACGCAAACATTCATGTGGGTATTGTACTTAGTTTAATGATGCAATATTTGTCATAAGTGAGGCTCAAGGTCAGATAGACCCAGGTTAAGTCCCATCCTGGCATTTGTAGCTTTAGTATGATGTGGGGAAGGTTAGCGCACTTTTCTCTGCCTCCACATCTGCAAAAGTTGAATTCTTTATTTTTCTTTTAAAACGCTTTCATTTTGTGTTCATTTAAGAAATTTCCTTTAATTTTTTTGAGGTAATTGTAGATTGGCGGGCAATTGAAAGAAATAATGGAGCACGCTGTGCATCCTTAACTTGATCTCTCCCAAAGATAGCATACTGTAGGACTCTAGCATCATACCATGACCGAGGCGTGGACACAGTCAAGATGCTGATCCCTTCCATCACCACTGTCCTCATGCTGTCCTTTTACAAACACATCACTATCTTCCCACTACTCCTCCCCTAGTCCGTCACCCCTGTTAACCACTCAACTGTTCTTCATTTCTACGATTTAAGAATGTGTTCTTGTGGAGAACCACATGAAATAATGTGTGTAAAGCACTCAGCAAAAGTGCCTAGCCCTTGGTGAGTGTTCACGAAATGGAAGTTAGTATTGTTACAAGGAGAAAAGTCCGTAAATGTTAAAATGTTTTCCTAAGAAAGCTGCTCTGTGGCTTCTGCTTCAGAGGCAGCTGATCAGCTGTGGAGGGGTCAAGTGGTTTCTTGGCAGTATACTTGGCAGCTGTGGACCTTAACTAAGGGCAGCAACCAGAAGGTAGAAGAAGGAAAAAGATATGGAACATCTACAGTGACTTTGTTTTTTGCACAAAGACCACAGAAGATCGATCACTGTACTGTTACCTCTGAGTTACACTTCCTGAGTGGGAAGACTCTAGTGGGAACCAGCGCTCATCTCAGACTACCCTTTCATTGTATGTTATATCAACTTTTTACTATGAAACATTTCAAAAACCAAAGAAGTGAAAAGGTTAGAATAATGACCCTCTATATACTCATCATCTAGCTTTCATAATTATCATCCTGTTACTACTCTTGAAAAGAAATGTTTAATTTGAATCCAGTGTCATTTACATTTCCTTACGGAGTTGTTTAGAACTATTACCTTGGCATATGGTAATGAAAGAAAAAACAGGAATTAAAGGAGAATAACCTGCTATGAGAAACAAAAATAGTGTCAATAAATGTTTAAAATGTAGAAATTTTGCTCAGGTTATTTTTAGTAGCCAGAAAAACTTAGACCTACCCTCAGAGGGCACTGTGCCTTTAAGTTGCTTACCGATCCCACCCAGATCTTGCACCCTGGCCAGATGCCTGACCACTCTTGCTTTAACTTAATTTAATAAACATGAATAAGAGATTGTAAAAGATCCAAAGGCAAAGACAATTTTTATTTCCCATTGAACAGAACAATGTCAAGTAGTTAACTCCCTCCTTAACAATAGTCCTTGCTGTGGGCATTTGCTCAACCAGTCTTTGATTCCTGTTTGACAAACTCTAAGGTAAGATGTACTGCTTTGCTTTAATCACTTAAATAAGGAAGGACCATCTAGGGTCTGTGGAAGACTAAATGACTTATATACTTATTATGCAAAGAAATCTTGTCAAAATTTTTATCCTTTGCTATTACTTGAAATCAATTATTAGATAAATATGACTACTTGTTAAAATATATAAATTTAAGTTATATTTTTACTTTTAATTTATAGTACTAAATTGCCTGGTAGTAATGTTAATATCTTTGGGGGCATTTAGAAAAATCAGAACAAGTTTTTATAATTCAGGGTTAATTACAGAATATAATTTGGGTAGTTCAACAAGTTGAATAAAGATTTTATTTAGTCATTTTATCCTCATGAAGAAATAAATGAGATGCAAGCACAATAAAATTGGTAAACTTTTAATCAATATTCAATACAATTGGTAAACTGAAAGATAATTTCACTTCTGAACTATTACAAAATATACTTGGGCTTATACATCACAGTATTTACCCAAAATACATTTTAGGCAAAAAAAAGCAAAAATACAGCATTTGGCTAAAGATCATCTTTGTTTCTGCATTAATAAAATTCAACCCATGGTAAACATAGAGGTTTACATTTCTTTTATTTAACTAATGATATTTTTCACCCCTTAGGCCCATTTTGTTTGCACATGAAATTTAAAAGAGAGAAGGGTGAGAATTTTTAAAAAGAGGCAATGAAACCCAGTAAAAGCAGATTAGAAGGGGATGGGCTTTGATCGTGCCAAAATAATCAAGGAGAAAGAATTCAGGAAAGCACTAGAACTAAAACAGTAGAGAGAAAAAGAAAAGTAGAAGAATGTTCTTTGAGTACTATAGGAAAGCTAAAAGGAATGGCAAGATTTTGGTTGTGGAGAGCTATATAAAAACTGAACAGATAGTAATAAGGTATAAGATACTATGATTATCACTACTGGATAAATTACCTTAGTGAGTATCATATATGGGGTTCAGGTATGAATCCATGATTATATACCAATAAAACTGTGTGATCAAGTGCTTAGCTTAAAGGAAAAATAAGTCTTTACTTAAAACTAGTATTTCCAAAGACCTAAATGACACCCACATATGAGAAGAAAGTGGTTTGCTTCTCAGAATCCTACATGGAAATTACTGTCTTTAGGTTTTTGAAGAGTTGTGCCATCATGTAGCTTATAAAATTCCCTTGTTCTGAATGAAATTTAGTTCTCAGGCTTTTATTTCTGGAACTTTGGAAATGTTCTTTATGATCCAAACTCAGTCAAAGAGAAAAATCTCGTG
Source organism: Hystrix cristata (assembly GCA_004026905.1). Lineage (NCBI taxonomy): Eukaryota > Metazoa > Chordata > Mammalia > Rodentia > Hystricidae > Hystrix > Hystrix cristata. Next base: position 40,802 of record PVJO010010798.1, on the reverse strand, counting down.
TGATACCAGGGACATAGTGTCACTGATTTTCCCCTTTGAATGTACAATGACAGCTGGGGTTTTCTATGTAGACTTATCTTTATGCTAATCTTCAGAATTAAAATTGTTTATCCTTTGACTTCTTCTCTTTGGTTAGCAAAGGGATTACCTAAGGAAGGATGTCCTTTGTGTGTTCTGTTTCCTTAGCACAGATCTTTTTTTTCCTGTGAATGCCCAGTTTTCTTTAGATCTTAGCAGATCTGGTCTGAAGATTGGTTGGCATTTAAACAATTGCACTCGATACACTTGCCAGCAGAGATTGTTGGTTACATAGCAGTGAAGTTCTCCTAATAATTTTTCTGTTGGGCAGTGATATTTGAGGAGCAGACTATGACATAAACCCATCCATTGCTCCATCCCCACCCCAAGAACTTTACTTCTTTTTGGGCTTTATGCATCTGGCAAGTATGAAAGAAGTCAGTCTCCCATTTCACTCCCCACTGCCTTTGCATGTATTTCCACCCTCTATTCAGAGCCTGGAAAAATCATGCTCCTGAGTTCCCACTTCACATTCCCTGAAGGCAAGGTGCCAAAGAAGGAAAATGTAATTCCTTTTCCAGAACTCCTGTAGTCAATATAGTTTAAGCAGAAAAGTGTTTCAAAACCAAGCTGAGTATCAGTTCAAAAAAACTTTCCTCATTCCCATTCTCTTGGGCATACCGAGCTTCCAGCACGAAGGTCTTCTTTTGTTAGGGAATTTCCCAGGTTTAAAAGTAGTTTGGTGTGTAGCTGGGCATATTGATGAAGATGACTGAAGATTTTGATGGAGAATTAGAATTTTCTTTGTTAACCTACTCAGAAAAATAGTTTCATATGGCTGTGGGGTGGGTACTTCCTGACTGTCAGTCTTTGTCAGTTCTTGTAGTGAACATTGGAAGAACAGCATTGTTTTTGCTCTCACATGCATTTGATATGCAGTTCTAGTTTGGTACTCTGGTGGAGACAAAGTTTCCAAAGCAAGAGTAGAAAAAAGAAATGGAATTCTATGGAAACAGAAGAGTAATTTAATTTTTGCCTTGACCTCTGAACGCACTGAAATTGTATGTATAATATTAGGACTGAAATGATGGCAGTTCTCTACACTGTTGCAAAATGTTAGGTTTCTCAGAAATCAGTTGTAATGAAAATGAGTGAAACAATCATGTAGCAACCTGAATTCACTCTGGAGAGTCCCTGTGGAGAGAATTCACTCTGGAAATGTCAAATCAGATGCTGGGTTTGAACCACATTTTCCGTACACAGTGGGACTCAAATGTTCTTAAATAGCTCTGCTCATTGCTTGCTTCTTATAATGTAATGGGAAATTAAGAGTATTTGACTATAATTATTTGAATATATAGAAGTGTTTACTAGTAAGTGTTTGGTCATGGTACTATGATTGATTTGAATTAGAAACTTAAAATCTTAACATGACCCAGTCAAAAAATGGGCAAGTGAGATAAATAGACACTTCTCAGAAGAAGTATAAATGGCCAGTGAATACATGAAAACATGTTTAACATCTTTGGCCATTAGAGAAATGCAAATTAAAATAACACCAAGATTCCATCTTACTCTGGAAAGAATGGTTATCATCAAGAAATCAAATAACAACAAATGCTGGTGAGGCCGTGGGGGAAAAGGGACCCTTCTACACTGCTGGTGGGGGTACGAACTAGTCCAAACACTATGGAAATCAGCATGGAGATTCCTCAAAAAACTAGAACTAGAATTTCTATTTGACCTAGTTCTTCCCCTCCTAGGTTTCTTCCGGAGAGTTAAAGACCCCACGTTTTACTGATACATGCATGCCAATGTTTATAGCAGCACAATTCATAATAGTTGAATCTTGGAAGTGGCCCATATTTTCGTCAACAGATGAATGGGTAAAGAAAATGTGGTATTTATACATAATGGAGTACTACTGTGCTAGAAAGAAGGATAAATTTGGGTTATTTGTAGTCAGATGGATGCCACTTGAGATCACAATGTTCAGTAAAATAAATCAGATGTACAAGCTTAAATATCATGTAGCTTCTCTTATGTGAGAAACTCAAAGTATAAATAAATTAAAGAGCAAAATAAAAGATAGATAAAAGGAAACAAGGAGATAGATCTTTTGTAAATGGAAAGGGGACCAAGAGGTGCAGGGTGAGGAAGGAGGGATGGGAAGGGGATGTGAAAAGAATTTGGATGTGTCATGTACATGTACCAACCACCCACAGTGAATGTGATCATTATGTATCGCAAGCATGCACCAGTAAAAATAAATTAAAAATAAAATATCAATATGAATGAAAACTTTCTCCCCTCATGTGCTAGCTTTTGACTCTATAAGATGGAAATTTAAAAAGAGCATATTTATTATTTATAACTAATTTTTCTATTTCAAGGTGCTACCAGGCAGATGATTTTGCACCATCTACTATGATGTGGAATAGATATTTTACCTCCCGTCTCCTGCTTTTGCTGCCTTTCATAAGCCAAATGGTAGACGGACAAAGAAGGAAAGGATCAAAGCCGAATTTACTTGCAAGAATAAATGACCTCCAGGGTAAAAAAAGTTTAGTTTTCATTTTCATTTATTAGTTTTATCCTGTTAAAACATTGAGATGATCTTTTCTAAATGGAGTTTGATGCATGCTTGATCTTAGCCAAAAGGCTGAGAAGTGGTAATACTTGATGCAAATAGCAAACTACACACACACACACACACACACACACACACACACACACACACGTGATGTTCTACCCTGATATAATTAATTTCCCTTCCATTTAAAGAAGATATTAGAGCCTCACTTGTAAAACATGCAGCCCAAATACCACCACTTTCACAGATGAAGAAATTGAAGCTTAGAGAAATTAAGTGGCAGAGTCAAGGCAGATAAAAAGAAACAGAGCTAGGATTCAAACTTAAATTCTCCTTTTTCAAAATAATTGTCTTTCTCTTTTTTGGGTATTATGTGGTATAGTCAGTTCCCTCCTTGATTTTAATAAAGTTAAAAACAACAACAGCAATAAAACAAAGTGTGGACTCACATTGTGAGAATTAGAGTATTATTTATTTAGACCTCGACAACTTTGCCTAGTGTGTTGAATTTTTAAAATGTGATACGCCCTCCTTTCCTCCCACTTTAGGTGGGTTTAACATTGAAAAAATGCTGAGAAATATATTTTGTTGATTTATTTGCTTTTGATTTGCATGATTCTACAAGGGATAAAGATGTCTTAGATTTGGAAAGTGATTTAGTTCTTTACAAGTTAAACTTTATCTCCAAGGTGATTGCTCATCACTCAGGGTGTCTGTAATACTCACATCACTGGCCTTTCCACAGCAAACAGCCCTCCACACACAGCCCTCCTTATATGATGAACAGAGACCATTAAATTGTCTAACCTTTCTGTTCCATTTCAGACTCCGTTTGCTTCATAGATGTTGTCTTCATCGTGGACAGCTCAGAAAGTTCTAAAATTCTCCTGTATGATAAGCAGAAAGATTTTATGGATCACTTGAGTGACAAAATTTTCCAGTTGATCCCAGCTCGCTCCTTAAAATATGACATCAAATTGGCAGCCCTTCAGTTTAGCAGCTCTGTCCAGATTGATCCACCTTTTTCTTCTTGGAAAGACCTGGAGACATTTAAGCAGCAGGCTAAGTCTATGAATTTAATTGGGCAAGGTACCTTCTCTTATTATGCCATCTCCAATGCCACGAGGCTACTTAAAAGGGAAGGACGTAAAGACGGTGTCAAAGTGGCATTGCTGATGACAGATGGCATTGATCATCCGAAGAATCCAGATGTTCAAAGTATTTCTGAGGAAGCTAGAAGTTCAGGAATATCATTCATCACCATCGGACTGTCCACTATAGTCAATGAAGCTAAACTTCGTTTGATATCTGGGGATTCGCCCAGTGAACCCATTTTACTGCTGAGTGATCTGACCCTTGTAGATAAAATTCGGGATCGCCTGGTAGGTACCTGATGAGCTGGTTTTGTGTTTCTCATTGTAATATTGATATTTTGGTCATAAATTCTAGGAGGGTAGGTACTGTGGTGTAAAAAGATGAACAAAGTAGTATTCTCCTTGGAAATAGAAAAAAGGAACTTTCTGAAGCCTCTCTCTACTTCCTTGATAGTTTACACCAAATAAACTGGGAAAATATGGGGCTCTTCCCCTGACATAGCATTCTGAAGTTTACTGTTTGTCTGTGTCCAGGATTTGGGAAGGATTACTTTCCAATCACACCTTACGCTCCTGTTTAGACATTTTGAGACTACGAACACTGCTGACATATATTCAATTTGTGTTCAACTTATGGCCTGCCGTATTTGTTATTAAGTTTGTCTCTTCGCATTCCACATCTGCAGAAAGATTTTTTACTCTCTTGTCTCACCGATCGCTGCACTGCACTATTTAAGTAAAGTTCACAGCCTACCATTTTTAAAAATTATCTCCTTGTTTCTAAGAGGTTAACAAGCCCAGCCAATTTAAAATCACCTGCAACCTGCAGTCAACCAACAATTTTTCCCATCAGATCAAGAAATCCCACTTGATCGGCCTGGTTAGCTGTGTCAGTGATTTTCTGCATTGGCTGTTCAGCAGTATGTGAAAGCCTGTCCTTGCTGCTTTGGAGAACACAAGGTAAAGCAATCAAGAAGGAATCAGTCTTTGCTACATTTCTCCAGGAGAAAACTGCAGCTCAACTGGTTGATTTCTTAAGTGTTAGAAATTGATTTTCTTAACAATACCGATTTCTTTGATTTCTTGCGAAGAAGACAAGATAAACGTGTCCCATAGATACCAAGCATTTCATATTTCCATATGTTGCTGAGAAAATTTAGGCTCTGTTTCAAAGATTGTTTTGATCTTTTTGTCCCTTCCCAGATGCTTTTCTCAACTATTATCTTTTTAGAACTGTTTTTAGCATGAAACCTGAATTTTTCTTACCTAAATAATATTGTGTATCGAGTGCTTTCCATGTATTAGGCATCACTCTGAGCACTTTATATTTATTTCACTGGGTGTTTGCCACAATCTTATAATTAGCTACTATTATTATCATTCCATTTTATAGAAAAATGTCTAAGGCCAGCCAAGACCCCAGAGTGTGCATGCTCAGTCCTGTAAAAGTATTTAGAGAGGAATAGTCACACTTGCTAAGGGTTTTTTCAATCAGAATTGCCCTGAAACAGTTAAACAATATCTCACTTCCAAAGTTACTATTATTTCTATCCCTTTCTCCTTGGCGATGGAGGAAACATGGGAGAGTTCTGTCTTTCTTGAGATAGAGATGAAGAGCCCAGCCCCGTGATGCTTGGGGTGAGCGATCATCCTGAGTAGCTCTGATGTATGAAAGGGAAACATGTGCCCAGCTCCGTCTGTGCCTAGAGTCCAGGGGATCTTTGCCACTCACAACAAAAGGTTCCTGCATGTGCAGAAGAGAATCTTGAGGGTCTGAGCATGAGTGACTTGCTGATCCTGAGTGTGGGAAGAGCTGACTGTAGCAAATGCAGGGCAGTCAGCTCCTTGTGTGGCCAGCTGTGCAGGCTCAGGATGTCCTCCTCCCCCTAGACTACCCTGGCCGAGAGCTCCTGGCCAACCGAAGAGACACACTCTTGGCAGTAGACCGAAGTCTTACCTTTGTTTCTGGGGAAACTAGAAAATGACTAGCAACAGTGCTATTCCTTAACATCCTGTGTTTGTTCAGATGGGAGCTCAGTGAATAATCCCCTTCTTAGAGGGGAGTTCTGCTTTTCAAACATTTCCCAGATCCACAGTGCTCCTTAGACTCCTCAAAGAATGATACACTAGGTTCCAAATGGCAGTAGAACTTGATTCCTAGTCAGGGTTTTGGAGAAACTCATCCCTTGTTTCTGTTATATCTTTAGTTGATTTTTGAACCTTTTATTTTGAAATTACTATGAGTTAGCTTTAAAAACATCGACGAGGTATAATTTAAGTACAAAACTGCATCTGCTTAAGGTACACAATTCCATGAGTTTTGACAGATGTAAATGTTCGTGATAGCAGATACCCTCAACACAATTAGAATATAAAACATTTCCATCATCCCCAAGTGTCACTCTGTGCCTCTCAGTAACACACGTCTGCCTCACTCCTCAGCTACTGATCTGACTTTGGTCACTCTAGATTAGCATAAACTGTAGAGAATTTTATATAAGTAAACTTAGAGAGTGCAGTCCCAATATAAGGACTGTGAAAATAAACTGAGTTGTCTTATAGATCAGCAATGTGTGTATTACTTTTTATTGTAGGGGAGAATCTAGTTGAATTTAATAGACGTGATTGTCCAAAATAACGGATTGTACAGGAGCCAAGATACATCACAGTATCACTGTATAGCCCTCTGACATCTGTAGTAGGAAGTATTGTGTAAGAACCTCATGAAAACATTTCAGTTCTGAATTATCCAAGAGACATGAAAATTCTAAATGAAGGAATATGTGGAATATTTTTATTGTTAGTTTATTATGATTTACTTAATAGCATTGAAACCTCAGAAGCAAATTCAACCCACTCTCTCAAATGTATTATTTGGTCTTTTAGATAGAAAAGTAAGAGAATTTGTGAAAATTAAAAAAAAAAACTTTCTTCTGTTACCTTTAATGTAATTATTTAGGGAGTAAAATTTGACAAATTAGTCTCTTTTTCTAAAGATTCTTCAGAAAAATATAAATTTGTGATATTACCTCCCTTACATCAGGAATTAATTTGGTAATTTCTATATCATCTTTAGAGTCACAGGCCTTATTTATTTATTAATTGTGCTGTGCTTCCCGTTTTTCAAGGCTCCTTTTAGAGCCTTATTTTCTCTTTTCTCTTTCTTAGACTATAGAGCAGCAGTTTTGCTACTATATTAAGCTGTAAGGGTTTTGTTTTCTGGCCATGGAATTTGGTATCATTGCCCACTAAGTCCTTTACTCTCATTCTATTTGCTGTGATGTGCATCATTTTGCCCATTCCTCATATCTTCATCATCCCCTCCTCCTAGCATTGACCTCGTCCTCATTCACAAATTTGACAGTTCCATTCTGTCCTTCCCCTTCGACATACACAGCACCATGAAAATCTGAATCTGTTAATAAAATGAGCCTTTTGCTCTAATGAGCGCTTTCTCTATTTGTGCTGTGTACTGAAACTCGATGAGCCACAAAGACCATAACTGAGCAAGCTTTTCCCCGGCTTTGAGTATGTGTTCCCGGCTATTGTCCTTACAGCCTGACTCAGCCTATGCAGAGCCTCTCACCACATCCCAAGGCATCCAGCTCAGTCCATGGGGGGCCCTTCTGTCTACTCCTGTTAAATGTCCCTCCTCACTGCTCCTTTTGTCTTATTGCCCACACTAGTCTTTAAGACGCTTTCCTCATAAACTTTGACATATAGAGTAGCATACCATCAATGAGTTGGTCCTTTGCAAGTCATCCAGAAATCCCTCCTATTCCAAGAAACCAGCTTGTTACTGACTCCCCCATCCTAGTCCAGGCCCTCCTTCCAGCACTGCTGTGTGCTGTCCTCTGTCCCCAAGGCTCACAGACTATAAGTGCCCTCAGGGATGGCCCTTTGTTCTTTGTTTGAAACAGTCTCATCTATTGTGTAGTTTTGGGTCCATTTTTGTTCCCATAGAAATATAAACTGTGACAAACACAAAAAACAAATGGGTTCCAAAAATAGTTATTTGTGTTATGGTTTTAAACATTATGACATGTATTTTAAAGGAGCAAATGAAGCAAAACAAAAATTGAAATTTTGAGGGACGAGCTGAAAAAAGTATAAAACTATCCATCAGGTAAAGTAAAAGACAGGTTAATGAATTTTAAAAAAGATGAGAATATTGTAAAAAGGTTGTAAAGTGACAAAACTTGGAATTTAAAAAAAATTTCAGTAGTTGTTTTCAAATATTACAATTTTATTTAAATTATCAGAATTTTAAAAATTGCTTCTTGTGGGCTCCTTTTGTGTTTCTTTTTCCATTCTCCTTCCTTGAGCTAACCAAGCTTCTGATGTGTGTTTTATTTATTTATTTATTCTTCTTTTTGGTGCTAGGGATCGAACTCAGGGCCTTCTGCTCATGAGGCAAGCACTCTAACCACTGAGCTAAATCCCCAGCCCTCTGATATGTATTTTAAATATTTTCAGAATTCTAATTATTTTGTATTTATCCATCTATAACTTGCATTTTCCAATCAGTGTTTTTGGAAATCTGTCTATGTTGAATTGCACAGATCCACACATTTACTTTAGCCTGTTGAACAGAATTTCATTTATTGATCCATTCTGCCATTGATGGATATTTTTAATTGTTTTGAATTTTTTACTATTAATATGTCTTGCACTCTTAATAACTATTTTGAAGATAACAACACAGTGCAATTGCTACTGTTATTCTCTCATTATTAGGTTATGAAATTTTGTTTTTTTTTTTTTTTTTCATAAAAAAGCCATGTCATAAGTTCACACTGAAATAAACTTGTTTGCTGGGGGAAAATATCAGCGAATGCTGAAATGTTCAAGGGCAAGAATTTCTCTAGGGTTTGTCTGGAAGGGATAGATGAATGTAAGGGGAACACAAGAATTTTCTCGGCAGCCTAGAGATAAGGCAAGCATGTTGCAAGCACTGCAGGCACCACCAAACACTATGCAGATGGGCAATACCATTTTACACTGATACACTCTGTGTACCTGAGTTTCCATTTCTCCACATGACCTACTAGCTCTCAAAGATTCAAGTATCTCATCTGTTTCTCTCTGGGTTTATATGGCTAGGAATTTAAAATCATATGGGAGAGAGTGATAGATGAGACTTGAATTTTTATAGGTAGACTTTATGGTCAGCGTTTTATAGCTCCTGAGAATGAGTGGTCAAAATTTCCCCTTTTTTTACAGTATAAATTACGTGGGCTTGCTCAGCTATGTACGACTTGTTAATGGCTGAAACAGGATGAAAGCTCAGGGTGACACTGAATTCTTAGTCTAATTATCCCCCATGAAATCATTAGAAGTTTTTGCTTTTACTTTCTTTATTTTTAATTTGTATGCAAATAAAGATGAAGCAAAACATTAAATTAAAAAGATACAGACTCTTCCTTAAAGATGCACACTCTGATTTATCTTTGATTACCTTACAAGATCATCATTTTTAATATAACAAATATCCCAGTGCTTTTCTCCTTTAGATTCTATTTTATCATTTTATTATTCTATTTTAACTTATTTATGTAAGTTATCTCTGAGTGCAGTCATTAATTAACACATGATTTCTGTCTTTCTGTGCTAATTCCATCTGTTAGCGTAAATTTTTTCTTTCTGGTGTTGTCTTCCCACATGGCCCTCACTGCATTTGTCAGACGATACACTACCGAGCTGCAGGACCTCGTGAGGCCTATGTGCTGGACAAAAACCAGATCATGACATTTCTGTAACATTATTCATGTAAAAGAATTTTGAAGACTATTCTGGCTAATTATTCCTGTATAGGTAAGTGTAACGTGGCACTAGAGATGGTCAGGAGACTCCCAAATGTGCGACCTCGGTCAAGTCACACAATTGTGGTAGCAAGACTGTTGCCTTATAGTAAAGTGAGAGGTTGGACCTGATCAACTTCACAGATTGTATATGTAATAAAACATATTTAGTGTATGTTATATACATATATATTTCAAAATGATTATTTTTTACTATAAAGATATTTTATTTTTCCATCATTTAAATCTTCCCTAAGGTAGCAAGTTATAAATGTAGGTCTTTTTTTATAGAATGCAGATTGCTATGAACAGTTCAAATATTCTATGAAATATTATTTTTAATACTGTTAAAATTTAAAACCTGAGTTTTTTTCCATGTCAATTTTTATAAATATGGTATCATATTTGAGGCTCTTAAAATTTTAAGTAGAAAATTCTTCCTCCTGGTGACTCTAGTAATGGAAATCTTTGTTTTTCCATAACTTGGATCATCTAAAAAATACCATCAGGCTTTCTAATTTTTAGAGAATTAATACAATTATTAAGGCCCACTAATGTTTCATGTAGTTATGACTCTAAAATTAATGTTTTAAAGCTAAAAATAAATGGAAAAGATAGAAGAAAATATACAATTATGTGTTCTGTCTTTGCAAGAGTGAGAACTTCTGATTATGAATGATTAAGCTTGTAGCTAAATTATGGAGATTATAGAGCTGATCAAAAAACAAAAAAGATAAAACACAGACTGCAGTAGAAAATATTCCTAGATAGCACAGTGATTTTTAATGTTGGTGCCCTTCATGTCTCCTGTTTCTACATGGCTGGGAGCACTCCTTGGCTGGCTGGCTGGTGGGCTTTATTGCTTTTACAAGGTTAAAAGACTGAATTGCTTTTCTTCTTGGAAATTGCATATCCCAGAGGGAATAATTAAGACTAATAAGAAGCTAGAAGCAGAACCATTAATTGAGTTAATGTTTCATTCTTTTTTCTCTTGTAGGCTATCTTGTTTGAAAAGAAGGTAAGCACCACCTGTGTTGATGGCCAAGCATTACTCTAAAACCTTGCATTACCAAGTCAGCATTGTAATTCACATTAGAAGATAAGATGTGACTAGATAAAAATGCTTAACTCTTTTTAATACCAGCTGCTGTATTTTGAGACAGACATCTGATATTTTTAATGCCACCATACCCACTGCAGGTTGGAAAATTTAGAAAAAGTAGAGACTATTTAATGACTCAGGAGATGCTTTTAGAAATCAGTGATAACAAAATGGCATGGTCTTTGCTTACTTCCATATGGCTTCCTTTATTCTAGGCAAATCTCAGACGGTGGCTACTTATGGGAACTTCTGCTTTGGAAGACCTTCCTGGTGTTGGCCTGGATTAGGCTAGAGTTTAAGAGAGCTCAGAATCACCCCCTACTGCATCCTAGTGAGGTTGACTTTAAGTTTATTCTTGTGAAGAGTAGGAAGTCTAATAATGGCAGCCAGAGTATATGGCAAAGGAAGCCAACAACAATCAGAGGGATAGGACTTTAGCAGAATCGGTTTTTGGCATGAATTTGCCAAGAATTTCTGAGCTAGACAAGTATTTATTAAAGCAAAAAGTTTGTAACATCTGAACTTTGTCCAGTGAGCTACTTTTTAACCATCAGCACATTTACAAACATTATTATATAAAATAATAGAAACTAACCAAACCTTTTGTCATCAGGTTTAATTGAATTATACATGGTCAGTTGCACCATTATTTTATGTACCATTAAGAAAGGAAAAAGCCTTGCCAATTAAAATATGATACAAATACTAGCTCATTAATTACAATTTTTATTTTACACTTATGGAAAAAGTCCCTTTAGATTTATTTGGGTACAGAGTTTTTATTTCTGAAGTCCTTTAGTGTATACATATAAGTGTAAATATAGGCAGAAAAAATGGTTATTTCTAAAACTTCACATCAGAGTCTAAATGTTCTGAATCATTTTTTGTGAGTTTGTGATAGCCTTGTTTTTCCACATAATATACTGGCCCCTGCATCACCAAAAAACATGTGATGCAGCATTTATTAAGAGTGCTCTAGAATTTTCTTCCTTTTCATTCTGTAAGTTTCGAAGTATGAGTGCAGAAAACAATGACTTTGTCATATTCGGGGTGGTTAGACAGCTATTAGACTCATTCTGATTTCAGCGATGTTAGGTTGAAAACTATGCATCTTACTATGGACAAAATATGGTATAAGTCAAATGTTTTCTTTTACAAAGTAAAAGAGAATTTAATATTTTTATGTTATTGAGCTTTGATATATTAGACGAGAAAGAGCAGAAATTCAAAATGTTTATTTTTCTGTTTTAACTGATCTCTCTTTTTCTTTCTGTCTATATAAAATATATAATGTTTTTGTATACATTTATTTAATTTAACTATGGCAAAATTGAATGATACTTTAGTAGCTAGCTGTTACTAGGCCTGAGTTTATCTGGAATAATTTAATAAAGACAGCAAAATCTTCATATGCTTACAAGGTGAACTTTCTCCAAGTTTTCCAGTCAGTTATATGCTGGATAAAATTTTTTTTTTTTTTTTTTTGTGTGTGTGTGTGTGTGTGTGTGGTGCTGGGGATCGAACTCAGGCCCTTGTGCTTGCAAGGCAAGCACTCTAATCACTGAGCTAAATCCCCAGCCCCTGGATAAAATTTGAAATGCTACCCTACACTGTATGTGACTGTGTGTTAATATTGTGTTTCATTATTGATTCAGTGTGAACGCAAGATTTGTGAATGTGAGAAGGGGGATCCAGGCGATCCAGGGGCTCCTGTGAGTACATCATTACTTGGACCTTACAGATGAGGAAGGCAATGATGAAACATTGATGAAGCTGTTTTCAGAAAGGACTTTGCTGTGTCATTCCTTAGGGGCCAGAATTTCTCAACAACCAAGTTAAAAAAAATTAAGAATGCGAAGTCATCAGTGCTTTAGGCAAAGCTTTATCCCATTAGCAACAAAAGACACAGTCCTCTCTTCCAGCAGTACAGCAGCAACCCACCTGGTCACATGCAGAGGGGGCAGATGAGGACACTTGGGGTACGGGGAAGGCGAATTCTGTGAAAGGGTGGTACCCACTTGGCAACCCAAGATCAGTGACAGGATTTATTATGATAATTCAGGATTGGGTAAGTTGAGTGCTTCCTTTACATTCTGGCCTAGTATTCTGGCTGTGTTTATGGTTGAAAGACATTTGAAATGACCTCAAGAGTACTGGAGATTCTGAACATTTCTCTGACAGATATAATCAGAAAGCATCCCTGCTACTTATTCAGTATTTCATTTATTTATGTGATGCTAAACCTTATCCGTAGAGTTCAGAAGCCTGGGGAAAATGTTTCACAAAATTTTGGACTAATGCTTGTATTTGGGGAGGGGAACATGCACTGCAGATGTATTCACATACGACACATTTTACCTTGGGACTTCAGTCCAAAACTTATATTTTTTACCACTCTGCTAAGCAAGGTTGTCTTTTTTCCCCCCCAAAATAGAAAGTTAGGTACATTACATGATATTGTGGCAGCCAGTAGAGTTGACTTTGGCTAAAGAAAAGTTTTAATCTTCCCTTCCTCTTAAGTGTTAGTTTATACTTAATACACCAAGAGATTGCCAGGTGAAGAGATAGCCAATTATTTTTTTAAAATGAAGAGCAACAAGAAGAAAGATTATAATTGCTGAGCTAAACTGATACTTTCAATCATTCGATATTGTCATGGCTCTATAGGCCATAGAGCTGTTACCTAATATGTTTTGAGTCCTCCTAAAACCAGTTCTCAGAAAAACAAGCTTCTTGGTGGCTTAAGAATAGGGAAAAAAAATGCTTTTTCTGGAACAGGATTGGAGGACTCCCTTCTTCTGACTTTAGTGGGTGTTCCCTGGATATCAGAACCTCTTTAACCAAAGGCTAGCAAGCTGGCTTGGTCCTTTTAAAAGCAGGGGTCGGGGATTTAGCTCAGTGGTAGAACACTTGCCTAGCAAGTGGGAGGCCCTGAGTTTGATCCGCAGCACTCCTCCCCCAAAATAAAAGCAATGGTGTGTTTGTGTGTATAGCTATAGTAAGTGGTTGAAAATAAATTAGGGGTAGGAACAACTGACCATCTTCCTACCTGTTTGGTCATTCTTATAAATCTTGGTATGAGTTTGATTTTGTTTGCAAAACTTCTGAACAGTAACTGTTTGAGGGAAAGAAGAGAGAGACATTATCTTTTTTAAGCAAATCTAGAGAAGCTGTCTATTCAAGACAGTGCAGTTTTTCTGGTGGTGTAAAATGGAGGAAAGAGATTAATAACTGCTTGGCGTATGAAGGTTTAATAATATTTCTTCATTCTGTGGGGTGCAGCTAATCAGAAATTATTATAAAATATAGAAAAGTAACAGAGTAGTTGCTCAAGATGATTTTTCTCCTTTGCCTTCAGGGTACACATGGAAACCCAGGGATCAAAGGTGAACGAGGACCAAAAGGAAACCCGGTAAATGAATAAACAGCTTTCCTTTAAACCAATAAATCTTCTAGATTTATTTAAATAATAAAGATTAAGAAAATAAAGTATTGTGGTATAGGACAAGAACCCGATACATTTTGTGAAGAATACAGTATGTTCACTTCCTGCATTATCTACCTGGTTTGCACTAACTTGCATTCACAAATTCTGAGTAACGTGAATGTTTTAGTCAGAAAGTTTAGGAAACCTGGGGACATTAAATAAGTGGAAACTATTGTTTAAATAATAGTGACCCAAATTAGTTTAGAACAATGTCTTACAAATCACTAATTCATGTGCCACATTAGATCATCATTGGTACTCGTGTTTTTCATGAATCTACTTTATAGACAGCTAATCTATAATAATAATGGTGAGGAGGAGGATAGTAATAATAATCATAGAAAAATACCAGATGATTTCTCAGTCCTAGAACATCTTCTGCTATTTCCCCAATTCTTTTTTTTTTTTAAGCTCCTCTTTTTTTTTTTTGCAGTACTAGGGTTCAAACCCAGACATTCTTTACCACTAAGCTAAACACAGCCCCTTTAAGGTTTTTTAAATTTATTTTTAATATTTTGTGGGGGTGCTGGGGATTGAACTCAGGGTCTTGTGCTTGCTAGCACTGTACCACTGAGTTAAATCCCCAACCCCTATCCAATTCTTTTCTTTGTAAACCTATCCAAAAAAATCATAGATTTAAAAAATCTGCCTAAGACTATTGTTGGGATGATAGCATTCTAAAAGTTAAGAAAGACTAAAGGAATCACAAGGAAAGCAATTATTAGATATAACTATGTGAAAATTTAGGACAGAGTTCTGTATAGTAAAAAATTAATTAAAATGAGAAAGACAAACATGGAGTTGTTTGTATCAAATACAATGGAGATTGTGCTAATTTCTGTAGTGCATAAAACCATACAAAACTGATGAGAAAAATTTCAAGCTACTAATAATTAAATGGGCAAAGGACACAAAAAAAATTTCAAAAGAGGAAATGAAACCAGTAAAGAAAGAAATAGAAAAAACATTTAATTTCATTAGGTAATGAAAGAGATTTAAATAGATACAATAGGATACCCTTTAATACTAAGTATTTACATTCTAGAAACTTTGGAATCCAGTGGAATTTTATATAAAAGAAGTAATTTTCTAGTTCAAATAGTTTGTTGTTATGTGTTTGTTTCAAACATCTAAAGAATTTCTTTTCTTAGAGGCTGGGGCTTTAGCTCAGTGGTTAAAGTGCTTGCTTAGCAAGAACAAGGCCCTGAGTTCAATTCCTGGCACCAAAAAAAAAAAAAAAAAGAATTTCTTTTAGCAATTAACACAGGAAGTTTAAAACAGTGACAACTGGTGATAGTGATATGGTGGTGAAACTGATTTGCTATTTATTGCAAAGATAACTTCACAATAACATTCTGGAAAGACTCTAGGCAAGATAGTAGACACATTCAAACACCTGAAACTCTATCCCAATCTATCTCTATCTATTTCTGAGACTATCTTTAGGAAGACGATGAAAAATACGTTATACGCATGAAAACCATTTTTTTTTTTTTTTTGCAATGATCTGCTTGGTAAGGAGATGTTTAGTCTTTTGGGATCACTCTACCACACATGCAAACATACGCGCTCACCCCTATTCTCATCTTATGTAGCTCTAAATTGTTGCCATCATCCTTCTTTTTGTTGTGTTAAATACCTTTTTATTAGTCCATGTGCACATTTAATTTATTTGGTTTGTAATTTTGTGCCCCATAATTTATTTTCATAAGTCTTGTTGAACTCAAGCAATCATCCTTGAGGACGTTTTGGAAAACTTTCCAAAGTCTTTTGGAGAAAAGCCAGGGTATTGGCTCCAGGCAAATACAATGTTATATTTGAGAAAAACAACCGTGTGGTTAAAAAGAGATGTGGCCTAAGCTGCAAAAACATACCTGGATTCTGCACCCTGCACATCTGGCTTCACTCCGAAAGGGCAAAGTTTATCTGCTGCTGTTTATTTTCTAGACTACATGGAGAAAATGTCAATGTTAAAGGCTTCAGAGGATTCCCTAATTGGGTTAACGTATCAATCTGGGACTTCTGAATAACACATTTTACTGAGCAATCAGTTGCTCTGCAGGGATTTTGACTGAGTTTGTTGTTTGTTGCAGGGTGATGCTCAGAAAGGAGAACCTGGAGAAAGGGGTCCTGGGGTATGTACATGACTGGGGTGCCTTCCTGAGAAAGTGATCTAGAGTGCTACAAGTCTGTACGACCCCCGCAGTACAAGGGAAAACTGATTTTTATCTAACTGGCTCGGGATGACTCTGACAGACAGATCAGACAGATAGGATCTCAGAAGTGGAAATACGGGTAGAAAATACTCTGCTCATCAAGAGCTATGATGCGACCAAGCGTGTTCAGTCCCAGGGCATTCTCTGGTGCTTAAGCGGACATTTATGAAAGGCTCAACTGAGAAAAGCATTTATTCCTGATGTTTTTCATAATAAAGAATATATTAGAATTCAGGAGCATAGGAACTGCATTGTCCAAACATTGCTTTTGTGATTCCAGTTCCTCAGACAAAATAGCACTTATCATTCTAGTTGATTTCTTACCCCCCAAATTAGAAATTAGCAGAGATTGCTTGAGAAATAGGTATAGCACATTTCTTATTTTACACTTTCCTGTGCATTGAAGTAAGGCTGGCAAATAGAGGTGCACAATGAAAATAAAGGAGGCCACGTTGTGTTGTGCCTTTCCGCTTGCTCTTTTGGATACAAACGGTGGGCTCAGACCCAGAGACTGTTCAATATTGTTCTCTTAGTGTTTTTAATTAACTTTGTGAAAGAATCTGCAAGAAATTTTGATAACATCAGTAGGAATTTGTTCAGAATTATTTATTGGGGAAATATTTCTTAGTTATCTTCTAGATACAACTCATTCTCATAAGTAAGAGTGAAACTAAAACAAAACACATATTTTTAAAAAGTTTATTTCTCATAGGAGAGATAAGATATTCCAAATAATTTGAAGGTACAATTTGAAGCAGAATATTAAAATAATGTAAAAAGGATATGAATAACGTACTGTATTGCAGGCATTGGGGGAAGACTGGAGTTACGTACGCAGTTACATGGGATATGGCCTGAAGAGTTAGGGATGTGACAGGCAAGGAGGGAGCAGAAAGGGGGGGGACAACTAGGTACTGCAGATGGAGAGGATGTTGTGAGCCTCAGCCCGAAGGAAGACACTAGGTTGAGAAATGGTAGAATGGGATGTGGTAGGGTGGGGCAGAGTGGATGCCCGATGCTAGCTGCAGAGTCTAAGTTTTGCTAGGTGGTGGGTGATGGGAAACCCCTGAAACTTTCAGTTTAGATGAGGTTTGAGAAGACTACTCTGGCAGGTTACTATGGAAAAGAAATCCACATAGGGAGAAGGAGAAGAAAGGAGTACTTAGAAGAAGCTCTGTCGTGGCTGACATGAAAGGCAACAAGGACACTGGCTAGATCTGCTCTCGCCAGTATGATAGCCACTGGCTACACATGGCTACTGAGTACTTGGCACCAGACTAGTCTAAATTGAAGTGTGTTGTAGGAATAAAATACACATCAAAATTTGAAGATCAATACACAAAAAATTGTTGCATTAATAATTTTTATATTGATTAAATTTTGAAATGGTAGTATTTTGAACCTATTGGAACAAATTATATATATATTTTTTTTGTGTGTGTGCGTGTGTGTGCCAGGGATTGAACTCAGGCCCTTGTGCTTGTGACGCAAGCACTCTAACCACTGAGCTAAATCCTCAGCTAAAATATACTAAAAAATTGATTTCACCTACATATTTTGGCCTTTTAAAAAGTGGCTATTAGAGCATTTAATATTAAATATGTGGCTCGCATTTGTGTTTCGCATTACACTGAACAGCACTGGGCTATGGTGAGGACAAAGTAAGAAGAGAACACAGTAAGAATCCATGAAGGGGCAGAAATGATGATGTATCAAACTGTTATTGTACAGTCAACGGATAGTCACTGAGCACTTGCTAGGTGTTGGCCCGTCTTGTAGGTGCTGAAGACACAAGACTAAGTAAGACAGTCTTTGTCTCAGGAAGTACTCAAGGGAGGGAGACAAAAAAATAAGCAAATATAGAAAGGTAATTCTATTCAGTGGGGAGTGCTATGGAAATAGAAAACAAAGTAGGGAAATGTTCTAGGAAGAAGGAGCAAGTACAAAGGCCTGGAGGTGGCAACATGCTTGGCAGGCTCAAGAAATGGAAAGGAGACAGGTGACATGGAAGGCACATGTAGTTCCAAGAACTCAGGAGACTGAGGCAAGAGGAGAATTGCTTGTGCCCAGCAATGGCCTGGTCATCATAACAAGACCCCATCTAAGAAAAAGTAAGGCAAAATTGCTAGAACTCGTTAGTGAAGAGTGGTGGGAGACAAGGCATAGAGGTAAGTGGGGAGCAGAACAGATGGGGCCTGGGAGGCCAGAGTCAGAAGAGTGAATTGCAAACCAGGTACAATGGGAAGCTGATGGAGAATTTTATGCTGGAGAATGTTCAATAGGTGAGATTAAATGGTTACAATGCTAAGTAAAGGAGAGCAAAAACGAAGATGATTATAAAATTTAATGCTGTGATTCAAAATGTGACAGAATCATTACTAGAAAAAGAAAAGTCAGAAACAAACTTAGCAGAAACTAATCAGTAAGATTTTGAATATTTTAAAACTAGTAACTAGGATTCCTTGAAAAGAATCTATAAGAAAAATGAGGAGGGGGGAGCCAGTATGGGATTCAAACAATAAGACCACCAGGGATTTCAGAGTGAAAATGGGGAAAAATACTATTAAAAATAATATTCCTTTAGTTCTATAGAGCTGTATTGGCTCTTTTCAAAATACAGTCTCAACTCTTTTAACATTAAGCAATGACAGAATTTTATGATGGTTGTATGTTGTAATGGGTAGAGAGTGCCCCGAGATTCCTGAGATTAGAAATTCTGGCTCTTTTCTTTTGGCATTAAAGTCATGAATGTTCTCAAAAAAATTTTTTTTACTGGTGTATGTTTATGATACATAATAGTTACATTCATACTGGGGAGTTGGTACATACATGTAACATATCTTGATCATTTTCAATCTCTTCAGACATGAGTGGTCTTCATAGAGCACCCTAACTGAACTGCTAAGAATGTACCTTTTAATTTTAAGGACAATTCTAGAAGTTAAAAAATTTGTTTGAATATATATCTTTAAACTGGATGAAATTGTAGTGCCATCGTAGCTTTGACTAATTGTATTTTTATATGCTTCAGTGATCACTTATTTGGAGGGAGGTATTATTTCCTTCATGAAGTTTTCTTTTGTAAAAAACAAGTCCTTTACAGGACAAAACTTCTGAATCATGTATTCCTGTAGTAATACCTTGTTACCAGCTTTCTTTAAATATGACTTATAATTCTATTTTCATTCTTGAAAAATATAATTGCAGGAAAAAGACATGAAATCTCATTTCGAAAAAACTTGGTGTGGCTTGGAGTTGATAGTTTCGCAATGCATTTGGTACACATTATTGTGCTAGAGAAAGGCTTATGGGTGGTGGCACAATGGAGAAGTCTGTGCCCAATTCCTAGGAGTGACTCAGGAGACAGCAGACACACTGGCCCCCTCTTTAGCATGAGATCGAGGACAGTAACTTAAAGGTCACTGTCATTAGGGTTGATAGCGGAACCATTCATTTCCTTGATATTGTGTATTCTACATCAAATTTGAAAGGAGGAAGGTAATGGATACAGATATTCTTGTGTATTCTTAAAGCCATTAATCTCAGGTCATTTTCAGAGCCAATTTCTCTAACAGTCTCTGTGAAACATTCTCAACTGCAGTAGTTTATAGTTTAAAAGTCAATACAGTGTAACAATTCTGAATGACCATTATGGGTGGTCACTGCTACAGTGACACTCGGGGTGCATTCTCTTCTTCAGTTGCAACTAAAGTGTAAGAAACTGTGTTTGGAAAAAAAATACTTGGAGCTGAGAATAGAATGCTACAGAGAGGTTCTTTTCTTTTCTTCTTAGTAAATGCACATTCTGCAAGCACAAAGGAGCAGTAAAATAGCTTACCTTTATTTGTTCTTTCTTTCCAAAATTGCATGGTTTTTTTTGTAATACCTTATACATGGAAAACATCTAACACTTCCTTTTATTCTGCTGTATATTGTATTTTAATTTTTCATTTATTTTCTTTCTTAATTAGGGAATTCCTGGATACAAGGGTGATAAGGTAAGTTAGTCACAACAAATAGACCAGAATTTCAGAAGGAAAAACAGAAACATAATGTACTTAATAAATAAATGCTATTTTCCTTTATTGTTACAAGCTCAGATTCTTTTATTCCTAAGTATACTGTGAATTCTATTACCATAAAACAATACATAATGGAACCAAAGATATAGATATATGTTTTAAGGAGTACAGGGTGTCATAAGATTTCTGAAATTAGAGTAGCCCCCTTCAATTCTGCAAACACAAGTTCTTTCGGTTAGAGAACCCTACGATGCAGCACAGGTATCCAGATGACAAATTTCTGTATATAATCACGTGCTGCGAACCTACAAGTGGGTTGCTCTATGGGCATTTGACTTCCTATGAATACTTAGATACCAAACCCTCTCCTGAGGGAAAGAGGGGATTTATCCTGGTTAAGCAGTAAAGAATGATTGACCTCAATGAGTCAGGCATCGGGAAGAGTTTGCAGAGGGAGGAAACAAAAGGTATGGGTTTTTAGATGACTTTGTGATTATTTGCAAATTACAAATTAGGCAGTCTTCTGGGTATGATGGTGCACATCTGTGTTCCTAGCACCTGGGAGGCCAGGGCAGGAAGACTGCTGCAAGTTTAAGGCTAGTCTGGGATATGCAATTAGTTCAAGACCAGCCTAAATTACTTAATGAGACACTATCTCAAAAAACCCCTAAAAACTCCCCTAAAACCAGAAAAAAAGTTAGGAAGTCAATCTGCTTAAAAAAGAAATTAACCAACTGGACTGGGGCTCCGGAACCTCTCTGAATGCTCAGTGGTTCATTGATACATCTATCCCAGAGTTCTGCTATCGTGTTTTATGTCAGAAATGAGAACATGTGCCTAGCATCCATTCTGTTGTACAGGTGCCACTGCCCTGAGACCTGGACAAGGGGGCTGTACTTTGAGACATTCTTGCTCTGGTCTTGTCTGGCCTCCCTATTGACCACAGGGCCAGGAGACTTCCGGGTGAGAAGATCATGCCCCTTTTTAGATTGTATTTGGGTAACTGAGACCTCAGAAGTCACGCAGAATGGCCTGAGCCTGATTGGTGGGTGGACATACACCTCTCTTCCATGTGCATCTCCTTCCAAGGTCCAAGAAGGAACCAAATGGTGGTTCACATTGTGCTGTTTGCACGTCTTTGTACTCATAGCTACTCTTGCCTCAGGGGGAAGTGGCCATTGGAAGTGAAAGACTACAGTCTGGACATGGGGCTGCACAGACTGCTAAGGAATCCTTGAATTCTTTATCTCTTTATTTTTTTGAAGGTATATTTGTCAAAAAAGGAATCTAGAACATCATTAGTTTATTAATTTTGTGTTTATAACTTTCAACTAGATGCATGATAATATGGCTCTCTTTGTACCTTGACCCTGTAAATAGTAAGAGTGAACCTATAAACAGGCCAATAAATACATCCCGTACACTAGAAATGTCAGGCCCCACATGGGAAGAGGGTAAGACATCACAGGATTCTTAGGATCTCTCAGACTTGGGCAGCTCAAAAACTCAGAGTGCTGCTTTCTCCATTCTGGTGGAACTGGATTAATATGGGCTTATCTGACTTACAAGGTGGCTGGAAAATGAACTATAATAACAAATATGATAATGTATTGTAAACTGATTGCTTGTCTATAAATGTAGGTTCTATCATTAAGAGATAAGAAACAGATACTAATATGATAGAAATTTTTATGATTGCAAAATTATATACCTATCTCAACTGTATCTTATATACAGTTGAGAACATTATGGAGGGTTCTTTCCCGTCTTGATTTAAAAAATGAGCTAGTCATCAACAACAGAAAGCATTCTATATATAGATTTGAAAAGGTTCATTTAACCTTCGGAAGAATTGTAGATTTACTGGAAGAATTCTCACTTGGAAAATATAAGCTGTCAGAGCAAAGCGACCTCAGATTTTTAACATTCAAACCAGAATGTCACAAGGAGGAGCAGCACCAGAAGTCTGAGCCTGGGAACAGAGCTAATCTGTTCGTAGCTTTCTGAAGCATTTGCTTTCTAGAGCTATGTAACTGTGCCATTCCACAGGGAGTAATGAGCCACCAAAAAAGAAAACGCCTTTGCTGAGACAAACAACATGAATACAATATTTTCATTGATAGAAATCTGCCCCCAAAACAAATGCTGTTCTTCAGGACCCTATAGCTAACAAATCTGTCTGGACAAATGGAATGGGAATTCTGGCCAGAAGAATTTTGAGTGTATTTATGGCACTTTTCTGTTTTATATTTTGGTGGTTGGCTCATTTTTTTCCCATCCAACATTAGAAAATTAATTGCTTTGTAATCGAGTGTTCAAGAGTGGTTTTCATTTGCATTCAGAAATAAATGCTCAACTTGTTCTAAGTGAAAACTCAGTTTTTCCTGGGTCAGTTTGACTCACAAAATGATAGAGAGCAAAAGAGAGAGAGAGAGAGAACAGATTGCTCTTGAACAGAGGTGCAATTAGCTTTAAGAAGTGAAACACTCTTGTTCCTGCTCCTGTGTGAGCAAGAGCATTGGCCTACCCTGGAGAGAAGTGTCAGGTCAATGGAAAGTGTCTTCCAGCCCATGACAGTGTGCCTGGTTCAGTTATGGGTGACTGATCACATGAACTTGGAGGTCTAATAGACTCAAGTTCATGGTCATGGGAAAAAATGTTATCTCTCTGAGCCTCATATTCCTTACGTGGAACACACACACACATACATACACACACACACACACACGGAATATATGCGCAAGGTTGTTGTGGAGATTAGCAATCATGTAATTATGTGAAGACTCTGGCAATACTTCGTATCCATAATTGGTAATTACAATTATTGTTTTCCTTCTTAGAATTGTGCTGTTCTTTTTGTTGTTGTTGTTTTTGGTGTTGGGGATTGAACTCAGGGCCTTGTGCTTGCTAGGAAAGCACTCTAACCACTGAGCTAAGTTCCTAGCCCCTGGAATAATGCTATTCAAAGTGTAGTTCACACACTCGCTCTAAGTCTGCTAATGGTTGCTCTTTTTCAATGAGATAAAGCTTGTACCAGAATATAAAACCATGTTGTACTACATACACTGTTACATTCAGCTAACACTTATTTTTCCCGGCACAACTTCCTCAATGAAGGAAGCAGTATGCCGAATTGCAGTCTAGTGCAATTTCCTGGTGTCATTACATAGCATCACACTGAGTAATATGTCCTGGAGCAGCACACAAATAGTAAAACAGCAGCAGAAGGTGAGGTCATCAGTAAGGCCCTGGACCAGGAGCCACTGGCTAGCATGTACGTGCAAGTAAGTCCTTTACCCTCTCCTGTGCAGATTCCTTTCTTAACAATGAGTTGAGGTTCAGAATAAATTCATATATATGGAAGTGTTTTGTAAATGAGAGATAATATGATTATAAAACTTCAGTCATTTTTCTAATTGGCTATTATTTTTTAGTTCTGATCACCAGAAGTTGTAAAAGCCTGATACAATAGATTAGTATTCAGAAATTCCAACACTTGTTCTGCTTGAGTGCACTACTTAACTTTTTAAAAATATTTATCTTTATTTTAAGCAGTTAATGGACAAAATTATATAATTTATCATGCACAGCATGATGTTTTAAAATTTGTATACATTGTGAGATAGTTACATTAACATAGGCATTTTCTCACATAGTTAACATTTTTTGTGGTGAGAACACTTAAAATCTTTTTAAATGATTTTCAAGAATACAAGACATTGTTATTAAATATAGTCACTGTGTTGTACAATAGGACTCTTTAACTTACTGCTCCTAACTTAAATTTTACATTTTTTGACTATATCTCCCTAAACTTCTGTTATTCACAGTAGCCACCATTCTACTTTGCTTGTAGGAGCTCAACTTTTTTAGATTCTACATAAAAGTGAAATTATGGAGTATTTGTTTTTATGGATTTGGCTTGTGTCACTTAACATGCCTGTCGAATTCATCTGTATTTGTCACAACGATAGTATCTCCTTTACATGGACTGAGTAATATTCCACAATGTATACATCGACTCTTTCAAATCACAAATTTTCAGTGTGTAAAATTGAGTTGACAATATCTATTTCGGAGAGTTAATGTCAAATAATGTCTGTAAAATATTAATAAGCCTCAAAGCATACTTCTAATGTTAGCTTTTAGTAATAATCTGGGGAAGACAGTTCCCTTAGTAGCGTGTGATAATGGAGAGTGTGTAACATTCTCACCTTCCCAGCAGGCCTTGCTCGCCCATCGCAGCACCCTTCCCCAGCCGTGACAGCCTTGTCTGGGAAACTCCCTCCCACGGTTCTCTAGGAAGCATCACCGCCTGAGTCAGATTTGTACACAGGCTGGAGCATGGTGTTGTGAAAAACTTAGGGGCTCTGAGTCAGCGCAGAACTGAGCTTAGCTCTTGATCCTTCTACTTATTTGCTGTATTTATCGAAGTGAGTTTCAGTTTTCTGAACTATGAGGATTGTAAAACTGACTTCATGGGGCCATAATGTGGATTCAATTAGATCACATATGCAAAAAGACCATCTAATATGTGGCAGATGCTCAGCGTTCCTTCTAATTTCACCCATCTCTTGAAAATGTCAAACCTCATTAGGTGGCATCACAGACTTGATGCTGTCAAGTGAAGGATGAGTCATGAACAAACTTTTCGGCATTCGATGCCCATCCAACTGTAGTATTGAGCATAAAACTGTCCGGGAAGTGTGCAATGTGCTTGCATCATAAGATTCTGCTGGGAATCTTAAAACAAAATCCTAATGTGGAATGACTGCAAATATCCTCTTGATTATTTTATTTTATTTTACTTTTTTTAGGGTGAACGAGGAGAATGTGGTAAACCAGGAATAAAAGGTGACAAAGTAAGGAATGAACATGTTTTTTAAATGCTAACAGCTGTGCTTCCTTTTGGGCTGAGTTTCCTTGAAAGGAAATTCCTCAGATGAATTGTGTGGCTCTTATTACTAGAGTTGGAGAATCAATGGCTCAATTTTCACATCTGCAAAACATGAAGAAAAAAGGATACCTAATCTAGTTAATGGAACCCCCAAATGCCTTTCTCATAGACCATCCTAACCTTTAAGGTCAGCGCTAGTGAACCTTATGGTGAAAAGAATAATTTAACCAACACAGTCGATTTAAACTCCAGTTGGATCCTAGTAGAATTGCTTGCTAGATCTGAATACTGAAATCAGGCCTTTTCCAAAGAAGAGCAAAGAATTCTGTGAATTAGTGAAATAGAAATATTGTGGCAGAACTAGACATAGGGAGGGGCTTAAAATTTTGAAAATGCACCCAGACACAGATGATAGATAGGTATTTATCTTTAGTTAACATACAAATAGGGAAGCCTGACACAGTAGTGCATGCCTATTTTCTCAGCACTGCTGGAGGCTGAGGGAGGAGGATGGAAAGTTCCAGTCCTGCCTGGGCGACTTAGCAAGACCCTGTGATGAAATTAAAAATAAAAAGTGTTGGGAATGTTTTGATCCCCGATACTGAAAAAAATATGTATATATATATATATATATGTGGACAAAGATGGATATATAGAAAGATAAAGAACTTAAATGGGAGACAATATTTGGTAGAGTTCTGTAATGGACCAGAAATATAGATAGAGTACATCTAAAAGCAGAATGATGAGGTCCAAAAAAGTACAGACTAAACATCAGTAGTTCTCATCATGGTTAAGAACTATTAACAGCAGGCCACAAGATACTAAACTTCTAAAATATCTATATTATAATTATGGGAGGAAGTCAAGGAGAGAAAATGAGGCAGATGATTAAAAGAAGAGGATAAAATAATGGCACTTGCCCACGGAACTAAACACTTTCAATACCTTGGGACTTCCTGGAAGTTTTTAACTGCTGTAGTGTTAAAGGTAAGGTGAGTCTTAGCAAATGCAGGCTTGATAATTGTCTCTGGGAAGAATGAAATTGTGATGATGAATAGGGGACAATGGAAGATGGGAGATGGAAATAGGAGCTTGGGAATACAGAAGAAGGGATACATTCAGAACAGAAATGGATGCAAATAATACCTGGGAAAATGTGAAATAAAAGTAGTTGACCAAAAAATATATCTCCTTAGCTAAGGCTTCAGATATTATTAAATGACCCATTATCTTCCATGCCAAAAAGAAAGAAAATACTGCCAATTATAAATATATGATTGATTTTAAGACCTATCCCAGTGTCAGAGATATAAAAATATGAAAAAGGTCTTAGTGTCAATGAAGTATAGTGTCCTTGAAATGAAGATCGCACACAAATTCATAAGGAAAACATATACAGAGTATGAAGAGACAGAGCAGAGGAAATAGAAGTGGCTAATAAATTGGAAAAATATCCAAATATGCTAGCAATCAGAAGACTGAAATGAAGATAATAAAATATTACTTCACTATCAAATTAACAGGCACTGAAGTAGTATCTAATCTTCAATCTCGATGGACGCTTGAGCTGAAGATGCCATCCTTCATACTCAGGCAGGACTGATGAGAAATTTTGTGCAGGAAGTTTCTCTCTTCCCATGTACGGCATGAGAAGCAAAATAGAATTGTCGAGAACTGTATATACGCATGTAGTCTCTGCCTCGGTCATCTTCTAGGAAGCTCAAGACTTATACACAGAAGATATTAATTAAAATATTAATTAAAATAGAAATCACCAGAAATACTTTAATGTTAAAAACTAGGGAAATCAACAAGTTATGATAGGTACCTATTCTTGAATATTATCTTGGAAAAAAAGTGGAAATCTGAAAAAAAGAGAAATCAGACTACTTTATACTCCCAAAAAATGAAGGTTTTCTGACTTATGAAACATATTGAAATGTTTTCTATTAGAAGAGCGATGAGTTTAAACCGTGTTTTGCCACGTTCCATGTCTTGAGGATGGGCAAAAAAATGACATACAGATATGAAACTCACTAATTTGCTAATTTAGTGACATTTGCCCTATGCAAGGAAACAATATTTCACCAAATTTACTCTCTTCTAAAGAATTTTATGAACTAATCTCTTTATTCTGGTCATGATGTTAATATAAAGCCCCCAAATGACATGTAAAATTAGATGTTCATAGAGTTTGTTTATTAAAACAAAAATTGACCCTGAGATCTCATGTTAATTAGGATAATTTCAGTTTGTTGGCTTTGATGTTTACATAACATCAAAGCCAACGAAACTTCTAGCTGGGAGATAGATATTGAGGGAAACTTACCACTAATTTTATTCTATAGGGATCCCCAGGGCCATCTGGATCAAAGGGACCCAGAGGACTTCAGGTAAGGAGTCTAAAACCAAACCTAAATTTGGATTAGAATCACTTGGAAAACATTAAAAAAAATCTCTTTGCCCATTTAGATCCTCTACCAATTAAATCAGAATGTCTGGGGGTGGAGTCAGGCATCCATATTTTGTAAGGTCCCCTGTTGATTGCAATGTGCAGTATGTTTTGGAAACTACTTACACGATGTTTTGATTAACTCAGGCTCCTTGAAGATAGCTACCAGCAGGCAAACCAATTTAGAAAGTAGCTAAGGGTGGGCTGGGGACTTAGCTCAGTGGTTAGAGTGCTTGCCTGCAAGCATGAGGCCCTGAGTTCTATTCCCGGTACCAAAAAAAAAAAAAAGAAAGCAAGCAGCTAAGGGGATAAAAAATTAGTCTAAGTAAATGGAGAAAGTTAAAAGAAGGATGTAATTATTTTTGCATTGCCATTGTAATATAATTGGAATTGTATTACAGTTCTGTGTTTTATCTAAATTAGAATATTTAGATTCCACCACTACACATAGTTAAAATTCTATAATATGTAACAATTCTTTTTTTTTTTTTTTTTGAATTTTTTTTTGGTGCTGGGGATTGAACTCAGGGCCTTGGGCTTGAACTCAGGGCCTAGGCAAGTACTTTACCACTGAGCTAAATCCCCAACCCTGATATGGAACAATTCTTTTTTTTTTTTTTTTTTTTTTTTTTTTTTTTTTTTTTTTTTTTTTTTTTTTTTTTTTTTTTGTGGTGCGGGGGATCGAACTCAGGCCCTTGTGCTTGCAAGGCAAGCACTCTAATCACTGAGCTAAATCCCCAGCCCCTGGAACAATTCTTTAAGGCACTTATGTAAGTTAAATATATAGTATAGATTTCAGAAAATAATTTGTATATGTGCTGCCAAAGCTAGCATAAGACTTCAGAAAATGATTTGGATCACTTTTTTTCCAGCCTGGGGCCTTATCTTTTCTAAAGTTAAAGTGGACGTGTATGTATGTAAAGAGTGATGTTTATGTTTAGCATTTCAAAAATCTGCTGAAGTTTTTACCCATCCTTTTCCTAGACAGTATTTAGTTAACATCAACCTTTTTGCTTTGGCCTGGAATTGTCAGAGTAAGGCATTAACTCTCGTTGTGATAGGGTCATTGAAGGCTGTAACTTTCAATTATATGCCTGAGATACTAAAAGAAAAAAAACTTGTTTAACAGGCAAAATGCTTTCAAAAAGAGCCCAGCCCAGGGATAAGGTTGGAAATATAGCTTTAGAAAAGAAACACCTCATTAATAAAATGTTTGCTGTCAGCATAATTGCTATTTTTGGAAGCTGCTTATTTAACTCAAGGAGTTTTGTCATCGTTTCTCATTTGTATGTGATTGATCCCAGTGGAGCTCTGAGCTGTACAGCTTGAATTCTAACTCCAGGATCTTAGGAACCCTAAAGAACAATTCATTATTGGTTGACCTTTTGTGCACAGACCTAATTTTTTTTTCCATCTTGGAACAGGGTATTAGTGGACCTCCAGGGGATCCAGGCCCAAAGGGATTTCAAGGCAATAAGGTAATCTTATCCATCAGTTACAGACAAGGAAGAATGCATGTTTTTATAAGGCAGAAATCAACAGACTCTTTGAGGAAATAACTTCGGAAATACTGAATAATCTGCAGGTGAATACACAGAATCCAGTTCAAGTATATGGAGGAAGTCATTGGCATAGTTTTATCATTTATTAATTTATTATTCAAAAGGGTATTATTAAAGATAAGCCATTATCTAGAATTGTAACTGTGTCTTCCTTACTTATGACCTTTAGTCATTTTATGGCTTACTAGAAACTGAGAAACTGTATCAAGTAACAATTTGAATCACTCTGAGTCTCACATGTAATATCATCTCAATATACAGTTTATTGGGGAATGAAATTTATACCTGTTTTACCAACAGAAATCAGGCAATTTTGACCATCAATAGTACACTTGCAATGTCATTCCACAGATAATCAGATCAGGAGGATGGAATGTAAGTCGAAGAGAATGAACTGCAAACATGTACCAATAAAAGCAAAAATTTGATTAAAAAAATAGACCTACTTATAAGAATCTCTTTCTCAAGAGAAGGGCCATTGATTTTCTAGAATCAATCTTTTTAACTCTTCTCATTGCTTAGTAAATTTCATGGGCATAGTAAATATCCAATAAATAGTGTGGACTCAGAGACTGCTACTTTGAGCAACGTGTGGCAACTATTAACTGCAGATGCTGCTGTCCCCACCTGACCCTGCATAAAGCCAATCTTCTAAGAGTGGTATTAAATTTAAGTTGCAGGGAGCAATTGAGCTACTTGAGTGTTAATTTTCCAGAGGGACGAAAGTGAGTGACATGTATGTATTTTTAATGAGATAATGACTGTTTGAGATTTCCCAGGCCGCTTTTAATTGGCAAATTAAAACAGAATGGGCTTCTCAGTGGGAGCATGCTTAAGCTTCATCTGGAAAAACTGTCTTTTCCAGTCCTTGCCTGTGATTAATTCTCTCTGGGGGAAAGAAATGGCCCTGTTGAATACTGAGTAGAGGTTTTCATAAAGTTGCACTGGCATAAACCCTGAAGCAAGAAAAAAGATTTTCAACAGTACATGTGTATTTCCAGAATTCATTTGTTACCAAGATAATAATTTTAGGTTTAAAATTAGGGATGAGGGCAGGAGATGGTAACAATGATAAAATTATGAAATGTTTGAGTCATAAAATAGAGTATGTTAAAAATCATACTGGCCTAACATTTTTATTTTGGAAATGAAAACTAAAGCCTGAAAATGTGGCTTGCATGAGATGGAGGCCTGGGCAGGGTCCCTCGGTTCCAGAGGTGCTGGGCGGGCGCACTGTGCACAGCCTCGTGACGGGGCTGTAGTCCTGGGGCAGGGTGGGTCCGTGAAAAGCTGCCATCTTGTGATCACTTCTTTTTATGTTTGATAGACTTACCACATAGATTAAAAAAAAATCATTTCAATAAAATTTAGCTTCTAATTCCAACAATGTATTCTTAGTAAATAATGAGTCAAGTGACTTGGGGGGTAGTAATAATTTTTCTAACATAATAGTGCTTTGTGTTTGACTTTCATAGAATAATCATAAAAGGAGGCATTTTTCCAAAAGTATTTATTTGAGGATTTCATTAGTTTCCCAAGGATATTCTTTAAATTTTGTAATGAAAAAATTTTAAATTAAAAATTTAATTGTGGAAAAGCATTCATGACGTAAGATTACCACTTAGGTTTTACTCACAAAGTTACCACTGAGCGAACACATACAGTTCATTGCTAATTGAAAAAATGTCAATTCAGCGATATCTTGATTTTTGTTTTGAGACTATTACTGCTTTCTGTGTGATTTTTATTATTGTTTTTACTCTTGCCAGAATTGCATGACACATTGATTAATCATTAATTTTTTTCATTTTGTGTATTTACGAGTGTATTGTCTTAAAAGTCAGGTTTCAGGTAATGATTTTATTTTGCTTCCCAGAATGTACTTCTACATTTTGAAGATACAAATATTTTATTCCTCAATGTTATACTGGGTTGTGACTTATTTCTTTTCATCCATCATCATTTTATTAAAAAATGTTTTCAAGGAGCTACTACTGTAAATTATGCAAAAGCATCTCTAAAATCTAGTCATTCTGTATTTGCTAGTGGGCATAGAGAGGACCGCTTATTTTGAAACTTCTGTAATAATAGTTAACATTTATTTATTATATATTTTCAGTGTTCAGCACAGTTCTAAATACTCAGTTAGGGCCATGCACCTTTTGAGGTATGACCTAATCTTATTCCCCGTTCTATAGGCTACCAAGGCACAAAGAGTTGAAGTAATGGCTCCGAATCTACAGAGCTGATAAGGGAGAGAATTAGGGTTAAATCCAGAACTCTGCTCTTAACAACCATATGCTATTGATTCCTTCGAGGAAAAATTGCTGAATTTCCTGAATATTTGACCTGAGATAAATGCATTTCTTTTGTACAGTGTGGAAATGGCATCTGTCTCCCCTTCTAGTGTCTTGTGCCTGGAAACAACAGTCTGTGGAAGAGTGAATTTCTGTTTGATTATAACGTTCATCTGAAAGTGCGGGAAAAGAAGGAAGGGAACCACTTGGGAATAAGAAAACAGTAATGCCAATTGTGAGATTCAAGTACTGTATTTCTTGTGAGACCTTAAAATAGAAATCTTAGGCTCGTAACATTTGCAAAGTTTCCATGAGAGTTTCTAGATGGGGCTTGCCTATGTGTTTGAATTTATGAATGGTCTCTGTCATGAACTGCAGTCACTTTCTGTTGCTCTAGGGGTTGGATTTTCTTCATCTGAGGGTTTTCAGAAAAGGTAGCCAAAGAACAAAAGGAAAAAAATAGCATGTGTTAAATAAAGAAAAAAAGTGCTTCTGGCCAGTTTCACAATCATTTCAGTCATTAATACTTTCCACATGTAAAGCAGCGCCTCTTCTGCCTAGAATGCCTTTGTTACCTTAGAAACTAAACATAGATGCTTCTCAGAGTGAAGCCTTGGCTGAGAGGGCACCTCAGCCTCTCCTTCACATGAATGATGTTTGTAAGACCTTCTTGGCGCTTTCTGAAATCAGTTAGAATTGTGATCACACATGCTTCTGAGAATCCTTGTCCCTAGACCCAAACTGAACATGTAGACCTGAGTCCCTGTGAACCCAACACTGCCAACCTCCACAGAGCTGTGGTGACACAGCAGACTGCAGCTACATGTGGCTGTTGAAAGGGGCTTCTAATAACTAGAAAGAACGGCTCAATATTGGTAGGCTTTCAAATCGCAGAGAACAAGTTACCAAAATTAATTCTGAACAAATAAACAGTGGAACACAGGGTGGGTCAAAAAGCCATGTTAGGTCATTTTTGCCATTTGTTGATGTCTTTTTGAGGTTATTTCTGAGGATATTTTCTTCTAAATTTGTTATACAAATCTGCTTTCTTAAAGCCTCTCTTTGTGTTCCCAGGAGGAGGGCATGTGCAGGAAGCAGCTTGTGATACTTTAGTGTCCTAGTGTCACAGCCCCAGAGATAGGGCCGAAGGAACACTAGGGAATATCCCTGAGGTCTCTTCCCAAGGTGCAGCACCACATGCTGATCCTTAAACAATTTAAAAGTTCTGTGATATTACATTACATGTTAATTGATCTTCAATGATGAACGGCCTCTCTACTTCTACCCTGCATTGTCTCATTCTAGAAGGTGCATAACATTCCCTGTAGATTTTTTCCCCTAATGTGTTTTCTTCTTGCTCTCTGTCCAAGTGTAAGAAACTCAAAGTCCTTTGCATATGAGACTGGATCTTTACGTTCTGTTTAGCTTTTGAGATATTAAGAAAAGCCAAAGAAAAGTTGGAGGTGGCAGTGGGCAGGTAACACACATGAAGTTACTCGACCCAGCACTGAAGACACAGTTCATGCTGAGCAATAGATCAGGTTTCCCCCGCCAGGACGCCCTCGCTATTTTGGTACCATTGGCATCCAAGTCACAACCAGGGTCGCTACTAGCCAGTTATACAGGGATCAGTGGGAAAAGTGTAGCAGTCAGAAATACCGGCCATTCTCTTAACAGATTTGGATAATAAAGAGTGGCAAGACAGTGTTGATACTGGAAGTTTCTTGTGCACTAAATAATCTAGTGTGTTATTTATTTATTTATTTATTTATTTATTTATTTATTTATTTATTTATGCTGGAGATCAAACTCAGGGCCTTGTGCTTGCTAGGCAAGCATTCTAACCACTGAGCTAAATCCCCAGGCCCTAGTGTATGATTTATACTTACATTTTCTCCTAAAAATGGCGCTTGGAATTTTCTTTTAGGTTCATGTATACAACCTGGAGTATCATGTTTTTGTAGTGTTAATATTTTCACTAGAACAGAAAAATCTTGACTAAAATTTTAATGGTTTTTAATACATTTTTGCTTTCATCATTACTTAAATACTCGGTTTGGCTTAAAGTTAGCTTAGTAGCTTTAGTAGACTAACTCATTAAACATAACTTAATGGTTCCAATTGTGGCTTGAAAAAAGTTCAAAACTACTTCCAAATATGAACAACTGTAATGAATTTAAAGCTTTCTCTTGAAACAAGCATCTTATGTAGATTTATTCTGGCTCTCATACAACTCAAAAACATAACAATCTCCTAATGTCATAATGGTTCTTTCAACCACTTAAAAAGTTCGTGGTTTGTAACAGGATATATAATTTCTTATAACTTCATGTGGAGTAGATCAGGAGAAACATATGTAGTATCTGCAATTCCTAGTAAAGAATAATAAAAAAAATTTAAAGTTCACAACTCTAAGCAGAATAATTATATTTTTGACTATATATAAAAATTAAAAAAAATATGAGGTACTTGAATATGTTTTCTAGTTGTCAAAAAACAGTAAGATGCTTTCTGGTTGTCCTGGCAGGCTAACAACTTTGAACAAGGCTAACAGTGCTCAGTGTAAAGGAAGGATCCCTATATAATTTTAAGTATGAATATCTATTAAATGAAGACTCTTAGCCAACCAATTTGAATATTTTTCCTTCAGACATGTCAGTCTAAATGCTATTTCTTCCTGGGCCTAATTAAAGGGAAAAATCATTAGTAACAACAATTTTTGTGGTGGAAAGGGCTTTGACCTACGTGCACATCTGTCCAGCAGGACTATAAATGAGTTTATTGACTCATTTAACACAAGACAACTGATAGGGATGACTTGAAGTGGCTGCCAGAACACGCGCATGTCAGCCAGTGGTTTCAAGGTAGATTACTTCCATCCCCAGATCTTGATACATGTGGTTCTTAGCAGCTGGGGTACACCGTGTGTTCATACGTGTAGACAATGCTGAGGTAAAAATTCTGATGAATCAAGGAATCCAAAATGCTGCCAACATTTCCCGTAGTCACTCAGTCTAACGCACATAGCTCCTCAAAGTGGGCGCTAATGTGGAACAGAATCAGCTACTGCATTGTCTTCAGGGGATGCCATTTTTAAAATTAAGTACATCAGTGTTCCTAATTACTTTGAGAAAGTTCCAATAGTGCTGCAACCCGCACAGCCGAGCTGAACAGGGCGGAGGAGCGATGGGGATGAAAGAAGAGAATCACACAGCATAGCTGGGACTGGGTGGAGTTATCAGCCTGATGAGCAGAATGGCTACCCCTGCAGAGCACAATCTTTATTTATAGGCTTCAGCAGAACACAGTGTTAAAGGAGTGTGCTAAGTTATTTGAAACAAAGGAAGAGATTCACAAAGTAATCTGAAGGCCACGTCAGCTTGTGGTGTTATCAAGAACCAGCAGTATAGGGAGATGGTACAGAATAAACTTTTGGCCTGGGGCCCTGTCAGCCAGGCCTGTTATTCTGCAAACTCAATTCAGGCAAGCTTTCTTGCCTTAGGACCTCGTCAACTAAGGCTACAGGTGAGGAGCCAAGGATTATTTCCTTAAATGCGCTCTAGCTAACAGGTGAAGATGAACTGGGGAAATGGGGATGCATGTGTTGTAGTGCTGGGGTCTTTCTGTGATGGTCCTTCGGTGGGTGCAGAATTGTTGGCTCCTTAACACAATAGTACCTGTGTAATGGGAAAAATTTATTCCAAATGTAAGGCATTTTGAAAAATCGTAAATTTTTTTTGTCATCTAAACATTTGTGTAAAGGTACAACTCATTGGTATTAAAACATTCACAGCATCGTATAACCATCACTATTATCGGTACCCAAAACTTTGCCATCATCCCAACATAAATTCTTTGCCCATTAAACAATTAGCCTCTCATTTCCTCCTCCTCCCACCCTCCAAGGGTAAGTGTTTAAGAAACCTGTCACGCTGTCTACGGATCCACCTTCTCTGTCTTGTAAAGCAACGTTCTGCTGTCAGACTGGCAGATTAGTGGACAGTGTCCAACTTGAGTATTTTTGAGCAACTCATTTTGTACTGGAGAAATCAGAACAGTGTCCTACCAGGCCAGGATTCTCAAAAGCTCTTGTTAGGCTGCTGACTGTCCTTCCTTTTAGGGAAAATGACACAGAATTCCTTAGCTTTCAGTCTATACGATGCAGTGTAACTTTCCTAGTAGATTGGCTCATATGAATTATTATTTTATAGGTCCAATGTGGTCAAATGTTGTCATTTTCACGTGGCTTAACCTAATAGCTACCCTGAAAGGGAATTTAGTTACTAAAATCTAATATAACATTACAATTTTATTTATATTCTTCATCACTTTCTTGTTTTTAGGCAATGTGTTCTCCAGCAAGCACAAGTAGGTAGAGTATGTGGACTGTTACCAATTAGGATTTAAAAAATATTTTATTTGGAGATTTGAGATAATGGTGGTTCCAAATTGAGTGCAACTTATTATAGTTTCAATGTGAAGTTACCTTATGTGATTACAGTATCACAAATTATAACTTACATAAACTTTATCACTGATTCAGGTAGATTTTATGATCCTGAAATGGGCTATGAGTCAGTTCATATAAATTATATTTTCTATTGGCTTATATTTTATTTCATAGAATTGTTGTCTTCTTATGATGGATCTTCCATTATGAATAGATTGAAACTATCTGACTTTTATATTTTTCATCACATAACAAAGATGTGAATTGAGTCTTCAGTCAAATGATTTTTGAAATTCACTAAGAAAAGAATTAGAAATTCTCAAGACGCAGTTTGGCATGGTAGTTGAGAGTGCTCGGTCTAAGGCCAGACTGCTGGGGTTGAAACCAGCCACGGGTTTTATTAGCTGTGTGATTCAGGCAAGTTACTTTACCTCCCTGTGAGTTAGTTTTTCTCTTCCATGTAGTGAGTTAATAATAGTACCCTCTTCTGAGAGTTGTGAGGATTATGTGAGTTGATATATTTCAGTTAGGGTAGCACCTGTCCGTAGTGTGTGCCATATATGTTGGTTATTTTTAGTAAGCACTTAAATATTTTGACAACTTTCTGTATACTAATACTAATACTAATACTAATACAGACCAAATCTATCCTGATACTTTCCTAGGAACAAGCATTTTATTTGCACAATGCTTACTCTGAAACAAAATAAATTAGGTGTAAAAAGGGAGTGTGATTTAACAAGTATTTGGTAAATATTAACTTCCTGTCTCTTCCTCCTTCCCGCCTTCCAAGGAAGGGCCTTTCTTCGACCATATATACTTACCCCTTGACCGGGCCTAGCTAAGACTGTAACCTGGGCAGTTGGAAACCATTCTGCAACTACGAAACACTCATTCATCATGTTCTTTCATTTGGAAAGCATGAGAATATTTGCCAAAAGACTTAACATATTAATGTTGGTGTCACTCTTATCTGAGAAATGAATGGAAGTTGTTGCACTCTTTCTATTGTTACAAAAAGCCCAAAGAATGAATAAATTGTTCATAACCATATTGTATAAGAAAAGTAAAAGTTCTATTCTTTTTTTCTTACACTTTATCCGTAATTACACAGACCTTTACACAAACTTGCAGACCATAGTACATTGTGCCTTTTGCGTCTAACAACAAGTAATGTAAACAACCGCATAGATGCAGTATTAAGTCACAACTACATAAATTTGATTGTAGTACCTAGTGTACGTGTTACTGTTTTGAGTTTGGGTTATTAGGTTCTTGTTTCTAAGATATCTTTATTCCTCTGAATTCGCATTCCTCTCCCACTTTGGCCTCTTCTTGTTCCCTTGTACCCTCTGCCTATTGGGTGAGATCTGTCCCCTTGTCATTTTGTATCCATTATTTACCATTTTCTTTGTTTGTATTTTGCCTCCCTCAAATGAGGGATACCACATGGTATTCCAGCTTGTAAACCTGGTTTATTTCACTCAACATTATGCTTCCCAGGTCCATCCATTTTCCTATAATGACTCTAATTTGTCCTTCTTTATAGCCGAGTGGTATTCCACTGTATATAGATACCACTTTTTGTTTATCCAGTTATCTGTTGATTGGTATAGAGGCTGCTTCCAGAATTTAGCTATTACAGATTGTGATGCTCTAAACATGGGTATACAAGTGTCGCTGTAGTGTGGTGTATTTAGCTCTTGGGGGAAGATAGCTAGTAGGGGAATGGCTGAGTCGTATGAGAGTTCTACTTTCAGGCTTTTGAGAAATTGCCATGCTGATTTTCATAATGGTTGCATTAAATTTGCTTTCCCACCAACAATGTAAGAGGGTTCCTTTTTCACCACAACCTTTCCAGCATTTGTTACTGTTTGATTTCCTAATGATTGCCATTCTTTCCAGGGTAAGATAGAATCTTAGTGCTGTTTTAATTTGCATTTCTCTAATGGCCAGAGATGTTGAACATTTTTTCATACATTTGTTGGTCATTTGTATTTCTTCCACGGTGAAAAGTTCTATTCTTAAACAATTCAGAATTTCAATAAATTGAAAAAAATATTATTTACTATTTTAGAGAAAGGAAAGATTTGCTTTTTGGTTAGAGCCAGTGGCACAAATAGGGAGGGTTGAGTTTTCTTTAGTTGAACTTTTCTTACATGTAACTTTGGGCTATTAGTGTGATTTTGTTACTCTTTCCCTGACCAAAAAAAAAAAAAGATTAATTGTGTCTTGAAAGAGCTTGTATGGTAGGCACTTGGTATCCTTAAGTAATTTATATATAAATGCTTTTAACCTAAAACTCAAGAGGAGCATTTCCAGATCCATGACTTCCCCCGGCTTAGACCATGTTTTCTCTTTTGTTCGCTTCCCACACACAGCAGTTTCTGCTACCTTGTTGGTACTCAGTAAATATTTAACTAATGAGCGGTTGAGTGAATGATAGTAATTAGCTAAGCACCGAGAATGCAAAGATGAGCAAGACCACACGCATCCTTCCCGTAATCCAGGGTGGGAGACATGTTAACACAACTAGAAATGCAAAGTTGTCCATGTAGTGAATGCTTAAAAAAAGAGGAAAATGGTGCTATCAATCCTGTCGTGCCTGCAGCAGGGATTTCACCTAATCAGGGAAGTCCTCCTTCAGGAAGTGCTGTTTAAAGAAGACCTGCAGGATGATTCAGAGTGAGTAGGAAAGAAGGAGGAAGGAGCATCCCAGACAGAGGGAACAGCATGTGCGAAGACCCTGTAGTTGGCTTGAGCAAAATGCCGCTAGTGTAGAGAATGAAGAGATGATGGATGACACGTGCGACTGGAGATGCTTTCAGACCACATCATAAGAGGCCTTGTAACGAGCTCTGTATTTACTCCGTGAGCAAAAGAAAAGGCCTTGGAAGTTTTTACTCAGATTAAAATTAAAATGAAAAGTTTGCTCTGTCAGCAACAGAGGGAACAGATGAGAATATGAATGAGCAGGTCGAGTAGGAAGAACTTTGTTTTAGTTTGAACAGAGGTTTATGCTAATTTAGTGTGCACTGTAGAAGTGTAGACAGAAAGGCAGATTGACTTGGGACTATTCAGAAGGCATATGGATAGGTGTTGGGATATATTGCATATGGTGGGAGAAATGGGGACAGAATGACTTGAGGGTTCTGGTTTGATGCAGTGGGGATCGGGAGCCTTTCCTTAGATGGAGGATCCTGGGAGAGGACCATGTCTGGGAGGGAAACATAATGAGCTGTCTTTAGAAATGACTGGTCCCTCTTGACCCTCTCTTGCCTCAGCTTCTTGCACTATGCTTGCTAGCTTCCATTTTCACTCTACTTACATATAGGTACTGTCTGTGGTTCTGACCCAATCTGAACCTGAGCTGTACAAGTATAAGACGTACATTGGTTTTCAAAGATGTGGTTTAAAAAAGAGTGAAAAAGATGATCATTGGAACTTTAAAAATATTGGTTACATGTTGAAATTATAGTATGTTGGATATATCAAGTAAATGTATGTTACTGACTATAATTCACCTGTTTCTTTTTCACTTTCTTAATGTGCTTACTAGGAAACATAAAGTTGTGTGTGCTCACTGTGTATTTCCACCGAACACTGCTGCCCCAGACATCGTGCCTCCCGTCACTTCATTCCCAACTCCTGGGGCCCGAAATTCGCTCACTGTCCTCAGAATAGTTCATATTATTTTATGTCTCATTCTGCTCCTTGAAGTTTTGTTCCTTTTATTTCCTACTGGATTAGGTATGATTCTTATTTTTTTGTTCAGCTCAAATACCTCCTATACTCTACTGAAATTTTCCTATTCCTGGAAGCAGAATTAAACATTTCTGCCTCAGAGACTTAACATTCTGTTAATGCCTTTATTATTAGCTAATCCACATGCTTGCATTTCATTTCATATTCATTTGTCCTTCCAGCCAGATTTTAGACTTTGGCAAAGTTGCGAGTGCGATCTGATTTATATCTCTAATTATGGAAAACTGATAATCGACTACAGGCATGGATCCTTGTTTACTAGACCTGAGGTGGGTCTATAAAGACCTGGTTGCTGGATGTGGCAGTGCAAAACTGTAATCCTGCACTTGGGAGGCTGAGGCACCAGGATTG
Source organism: Hystrix cristata (assembly GCA_004026905.1). NCBI lineage: Eukaryota > Metazoa > Chordata > Mammalia > Rodentia > Hystricidae > Hystrix > Hystrix cristata. The sequence continues at coordinate 692 of PVJO010010798.1, read as the reverse complement.
CCAGGAGTTTGAGGCCAGCCTGGGATACATAGTGAGACCCTGCCTTAAAAAACCAAAAATAAAATAAAATAAAGACCTGGTGAATAACAGCTGAGTCTATACATATTAAGTAGCTACTGTGTGACTGGTTATGACTTAGATATTTTACAGACAATATCTTGAATCCTTTGAACCTTATGAGATAGATTATCCTGCATATTGGAATCTTGTAAAAGCTCCAGTTATTCATAAGTGATAGAGCCAGGATTCCATTAGACTGTAAAACTCAATGGCCATTTTTTTCCTCCTGTGATTCTATGCATGCTAAAAAGTGAATTTAAAAATGGAGATTATATTCCTACACTATAAAATGTGAAAACTCCTTCATGGGATTGTTAGATTAAATGAAATAATGTATATTAAAATACACTATGCATATATACTACACACTATACATAATTACACAGTATACATACATGTTTTATATGTACATATTTTATATGTGTATAGCATATATGTATAGTGTATTATACATGTATAGTGTATATTACATATATTGTACATATATGTATACTGTATAACAGATTTGTATAGTACATAATATTATCATATATGATACACATCACATATATGTATATATGATATACATGTCATACACATGTATGATATGTATATGATATATATGTGTATCATATAGATATAGATATAGATAT
>PVJO010010797.1:12781-62699 GCA_004026905.1 Hystrix cristata | reverse complement strand
GCATACCCCTGACTTATAAGAGCTAAGTCTTGGAAACAGCCTATATGTCCATCAACAGATAAATTGATAAAGAAAATATGATATTTACATACAATGGAGTACTACCCTGCCATAAAAAGGATAAACTTGAGTCATTTGTATGAAAATGGATGTACCTTGACACCACAATGTTAAGTGAAATAAATCAGACACACAAGCTTAAATGTTACATGGTTTATCTTATATGACAAAGCCAAAATATAAATAAAGAGCAAAATAAAGATAGTAGGAAGTAGGGAGATAGATCTTTTTCAAACGGAAAGGGATCAAGAGATGGAGCGAGGGATAAGGAGAGGAGGGAAAGGGGAAGAAAAGAGACTTGTGTTTTTTGCACAAGTGTTATGCACATGTACCAACTCCCCACAAGGAATGTAATCACTGTGTAATGCAGACATGTACTAATAAAAGATAAAAGCGGAGGTGTTGCCAGCCCTAACACTAAAATTTCTCAGCTGCTCTTTCTTTTTTTTTTTTTTATCCTCTGCCATGGTTTGAGGAATCGAACCCAAGGACTGAGGCGTGACAGGCAAGCTGTCTACCTCTCACTGAGCTGCATTCGCAGGACTCATTCCTTCATCTTCTTGTCAAGGACTGATTGCAAGCCATGCATGGAGAGGACAAAGACCCAGGCGTTACACCGACAGGCCGCAGGCTTGCACACAAGCAACCTGCTGTAAAGAGAAGCTGAATTAAGGAAGCCCAAGGTCCCTCTGAGAGGTGGCGGAGTTAGAGGGCCTTATGCTGAGGGGCAGGAAGAGGCACTTCCTCCAGAAAGAAAAGGCTGGAGCTGGGCAGAAGGTCACTGCCCACAAAAAACAGACAAGGACAAGAGACAGAGTTCAGTAGGAAGCATCAAGGTCACAAGCCACTGTGGGAGATGGGCACATGGAAAGAGCCAGGGAGGACGGAGTAGGTGGCAGGCCTGCTGAGCATGCCCAGGGGCAGCCCTCTTCCTCCTGAGAACAGCTGTGGACCACGGGCAAGGTTAGGCCAAGAGTGCAGTGATCCAACCTGCATTTTAGCACCAAGGTGAGCATTTCTGATCCACTCAGGAAGCTGTGCTCAGTTCCCTGCCTCTCCACAGCTCTTGGCACTGAAGGTCAGCACTCTTCTGTTCTCCTCCCACTTTCCGGACTGTGCCTTCCCCAAATCCCCAAGAGTTTCACCCCTGATAGAGGGCCACAGTGTTGCTAATTTGCCTCCACTGTATTGGCCAACAGTGGTAGAGTGTGTGTGTGGAAGACCAGCTTTGTAGCCACGCGAGGCAGGGCAGCTAAATCCTGTTTTGTGTTTCATTTGCACAGATATAACAGTGTCAAACGTACATTACAAAGCAGTCCAAAGTATAAATAAAGAACAAATGAGAGATAGAATAATAGAAAGCAGGGAGCTAGATCTTTTTCAAATAAGAAGAGAATCAAGAGATGGGGGAGGAGGTGGAGGGAGGGGAGGGGAATGGGAAAAAAAGAGATGGGAGAAGGGAGGGAGAGGAAATAAAAAAGAATTGTGATGTGTTATGTACATGCACCAACTCTGCTCAAGGAATGTAAACATTATGTAATACAAATATGTACTAATAGAATATAAAAACTGAAGCTGGGCGTAGTGGTACATGCCTGTAATCCCTCCTGAGGCAGGAGGATCATCATGAGTTCAAGGGCAGCCTGAACTGCAAAGCGAAACCTGGTCTCAAAAAACCAAAACGACATAAATAAATAAATAAAAACTAAAAAGAGGAAAATCCAAAAAATAAAGAGAGTAGCCTGCATAGACACAATTTTACATGTCATATGGATGCTTAGCCACTTTAGCAGGTGTCTGGTCAGTATCCAGCCCTGTTCTGGGCACACTGGAATACACAAAGGCCACCTTCCTTACTGCCCTCTTCTTCAAGGAATGTCCACCCTGGTGGAGTGGCAGAGGAGCGACAGTGTGCTGTTACTAAGAGCACAAGCTTCAGGCATAAAAACTTTCCTTTGCCCTTTCACTTCTCACAAGTGTGATCTTGGTGAAACTATTTCATCCCTCAGTCTCAATTTCTTCATCTGTCAAATGAGGAACATGATACACTACGCATGTCTCTTAACCTGACCATGAAGACCCAATTCAATAAAACTTTAAAGCAGTGTTTGCCATGCAATCCATGTAGTTAAAAAAAAAAAAATACTCCACCACTGTGGGTAAGAGTTTAGCAGTTCCCCAAAAAGTTGAAGATAGAGCTAAAACTTATCACGTGACCCACAATTACACCCTGTGTATACCCAAGAGAAATAAAGGGATATGTGCACACCAACGCTTGTATGTGAGTGTTGACACCAGCACAAGCCACAACAGCCAAAAGGTGACCCAAGTGTCCATCAGTGGATGAAAAAATTGTGGCATACCCACAATTTGCAACGATGGGTATTACTCAGTCCCCAAAAATGAAGTACTGGTTTATACTGCAACATGGATGGACCTCGGAAACATGATGCTAAGTGAAAGAAGCCAGTTACAAGGGGCCACACACTGTGTGATTCATGTTCGGATAATCTCCAGGACAGGCAAGTCCACAGAGGAGAATGCACTGGGGAACAAGACAGGGAACCCGAACTGCAGCTCAGAGGATACAGAGTTTCCTCTGGGAGTGATGGAAATACTCTAGATAGAGACAGTGGTTGCACAGTATTGCTAATGTACTAATTGCCACTGAATTATTCATGTCAAAATGATTAATCTTATGTTATATAAATTCAATTTCAATTTTTAAAATCAAGTTCCATCTCCAGGCTGTGCTTTTCCTAGTACCAGGCTAGTCACTGTGTCATGACTTCTCTCTAGACGTCTCTCCAAAGCCTCATGTACTCATAGGTGGGGCTTTGGGAAGGTGGCTGGATCATGAGTGTGTGATGCTGAAATCCAGTGTGTGGTGCTGGGATTAAGGGTGTGTGATAAATAAATTGGTTTAGCATTCATTTGGGCATGGATAATGGGAAGGCCTGCCCTGGGTGTGGTAGCAATAACCAAAAGGCTTGTAACCTGGGTGGGATTAAAAGGAGAGGGAGGCTTGCTGCTTGCTGCTGGCTGCCTTCTGCCTGCCATGCCATGGACTGTTTCTCCTCCATGATTTCCCTCTGCCATGCTGCCCTGCCTTGGAGCCAGCCAACTATGGACTGAAACCTCTGCCATCTGTGAGCCAAATAAACCTTTCCTCCTTTAACTTGCGCTTTTCAGGTGTTTTGTCTGATCAACAAGAAAGTAACTAAGGCACGTGGTCATCATATTGGCCTGAAGTCAGCCCTGGACACCACAATGCCAGGCAGGAGTCCTGGGCACCTGTATAATCCTTAGAGTCCAGCAGAAATACAGGAAACAGCCCCTCTCTCATGGTACAAGGACTATCAGGAGTATTCCTAAATTCTGGAGCCAAATTCCCATCTTGTGTCTACAATGCACAAAGTTTTTAAAAGCTCTGAGACACACATGGTGCCACACATCTGCAATCCCAGCACTGTGGGAGGCTGAGGCAGGAGGACTGGAGGCTTGAGCCCAGCCTGGGAAAATTAGCAGCTTGGTAAGATCATGTCTAAAAAGCGAAAAATGAAGAAGAGCTGGAATGTAGCTCAGTGCGAAGGTCCTGGGTTACACCCCTAGTTTAGCAGGAAAAAAAAGAGCTCTGAACCTCATCATCAATGAAAGAGAAGGAATAGTGCCCACATCAAAGTGGAGGGGAGGATTACAAAGAGCTGAATCAATTTCCCTCCACAAATTACCCCAAACTGGTGGCTTAGAGCCACGGAAATATACTGTCTCACAGATCTGAAGCCCAAAAGTCTGAAAGCAAAGTATCAGCAGGCCTGTGCTTCTTCCAAAAGCCCTGAGGAGAATCCTCCCTCACCTTTTTCAGGCTCTGGAGACTCCAGATTTCCTGGCACATGGTGCATCTTTCTCCTCTCTGCCCTTGTCTTCCCATGGTCTTCTCTGTCCACCTCAAGTCTCCATGTTTCTTTTATCAGCACCTCTGCCTTTGCACCTAGGCCCATTCAGACAATGTATGTGGATCTCAAGTCAAGATCTTTACTTTCTTTACATTTGCAAGGACTCTTTTCCAAATAAAGCCACATTCACAGTTTGCAGAAATTAAGACATGAACGTGTCTTTTGAAGACCACTACTCAACCCACTATGGGGAATAATCTAGGTAAAGTGTTTTTTGACACTTAATGAATGGAAGCCATTTCATTAGAGTCAGCATCGTCATCACCATCCTTACCATTTGATTAGCTGGGCCATTTCCCTGTCTCTCCATAGAGCAAAATCCAGATGGCAGACTCAGCCCCCTGAGGCTCTGTCCAAGCCTCATCCTCCTCCTTCTTAGCAGGCTGGAGCCCTGCTGGTGTCTCCCACTCATTGACCTCCCCACAACTAGACTCTCATTGGGATGGTGAAGCTCTTCCCTCTCACCACCATCACATACTGAACCCTCCATTTCTAAGCCCCACCCAGTATTCCAAAATTAGAGCTCATGTTTTAATTGTATTTTATGTTTTGCACCCCTTGTCCCAGACAATCCAGGTCCCTTACAGAGCTGGCCCTTTTCAGTCCCCTCTGGCCTCTTCCTTTATATTTGGATCCCTGTTTCCCCCACGTTTTAGTGAGAGAACAACACACGTCCTTCTTCAACTAGGGTTCTTAGGAAAATGAAAGGCCCAGTCAATGGAATCAGAATTTCTGGAGAGTGGAACCAAGCCATCAATGTGGGTTTGAAGTTCCTTGGACAATTCCAATGGGCAGCCCATACAGTTGAGTCACTCTGGGCACAAGTACTAAGAATGGCATCACCACATCCTGGAGTATTTGAAATTCCCAAGATCATCCATGGATCCCCATGTCCTGTGCAGAAGTTATAAAAGTGGGTGGTGCTTCCCAGAGAGTCCCGGAGAACAACAAGGTATAATGGGGAAAGCCTAGGTTTGGAATCCAACCTTGCCACATAGTTAGAGGTGCAGTGATAACAAAACTCCTCATCCTCTCTGAAGTCCTGTTTCCTGTGTAGCATTGTCCAGCCCACAGTAGCAGTCAGTCAAAACACTTCCCCTTTCCCTTCCCCCTGGAATTCACAAAACATTTAAACCCACCTACAGTCATCAAAACTGTATCTTTTAAAAATGTTTCCTCAGCCCAGGAAGAGGGTTGTTTAGATGCTTTAACATGTGTTCACTAGATTAGGGGCAATTCCAGAAATCCACTCCCAGATGATTAAAATAGGGCAGGGAAAACTGTGGGACAGACTTGGCTGTGGCTTCAGGCCATTCGGTGGTATTTCGACCAGGCTAACACAGGTTGTAGGACAGAGATCCGGCCCCATGCCTGGCTACCAAAGCCCCGAGACACAGAAGTTCTGAGTGTTCAGATCCTGAGTGAAATCCTACCTGCTTTCTTGCCAAAGGGAAAAACCAGGAGGATCTGTTTCCAAGCTGCTGGGTCTACCTGGAAAGCCTCAGACCCCTGTCCGTGGCCCCCCATGGTTTCTCTGTTATCCCTGTGAAATTGGAGGCAGACTCCTCTGAGATACCAGAAGCCAGAAGCCACCCATCAGACTAAAAATCAAAGAATTCAAACTCTGAAAATGGTCCCATAAATGCCCTGTGGACTCCTCTTCCTCTTCCCCCTCCTCCACAAAGCCTTTCCCCTTGTTTGTTCTCCTAATAAGTTTGCAAATGATCCTACACCAATCCTCCTGCCATGGTATAGTAAAGACAGAGGCATCCTTCACCTGTCTCTTCTCCCCACCTCCTCCCCACCCAGCAGGATGCCTGGCACATTTGTCCACCTGTTTGTTCAATAAAATATCCATAAAGTACCTGCTACTTGCCAGACACTGTGCTTTATTCCATCCCCGCGCATGCTTACAGCCTAGGACTTGGAAGACAATCCATAGATAACACCCACACTAATGAACTGGTTTGCAGATAATATGTCAGCAAAATTGCCATGGGGCATGGTGTTCTCCGATGTCCTGAGCAGAATGCGTATCACTTACCACATCGACACTAAGTCTCAGTGCTCACTTAGATCCTTGGATCCCAGGAGTGATGCACAGTACCTCTAGTGTACTGCTAGAGCAGGCACTTGCTCATCTAGACCAACCTTCCACTCCAAACGCCACAGCCCTTCTCGGACTCCCCACTGTCCTTCACATGATACTCAACCGGTTTATCACAGCCAAAGAGGCCCAGGCCCTGCCTGCTTGCATCTCCCTGCCCTCACCCTCTCACCCTCTGCTCACATACGCAGCCTCACTGGCCCTCTCGCCAGTCCTGAGTGAGCCAGCCTCTGGGAAGTTGTCTTTGCTGCTCATGCTGAGCACTTGGGTCTCACTTCAAAAGTTATCTCCTGGAAACAGCTTCTCTGACCACCCAATAAAGTACAATCTACTACACACACATGTGCACGGGCATACAATCACACATACACACATAAAAATACATACACTTGTTCTTTTATATTCCCTCATTTTATGTATTTACGTCACTCTTCTCTAGTTGTAATGATCTTTACATTTTACTTGTTCACTTGTTTGTTGTCCGTCTCTACCACTAGAGTGGAAGTTTCATCAATGTAGTGATCTCATATGTCATTTTCACTATAGCATCCGTGTGGCTAGCACATAGTCGGTACTAGTTACATGAGTGTGTTGGTCAACAGGTCATTCATTGAACTGGTGGAAAGTTACCTTTAGCCCTAGATACACATTGTTAGTGAAGGAGAGACAAATCTTTCCCCCGACTAAAGATTCCATTCCATCAGTGGCCACTTGAGATTGTTAGAACATTTTCCCGATACACGCTGATACCTGCCTCCCTCTCCCTCTCGCCACTGGCCCTATTTTCAATCCCTGCAGCTGCCCCAAAGCAGGCTGATGTCCTGCCACATGACAGTCCTTTAAATATTTGAAGATAGTTACATCTCCTCTCAGCCTTCTATTGTCCAGGTGTATGGCTTCCGGGAGGTAATGTCAAGAAATGAGGCTGTGTTTGCTTTTGATGATGGTGCCCATAAACCACTTCAGTTTCCTGAACCCAGAAATGGCCTGTGTTTCTATTTTTGCAGAACAACTGCCAACATACGGCCAGGGTGGGGCCTGTGCCTGCCTTTGGCCCATCTCTGCACTGTCCCTGGGAAGTGATCCTGTCCCTTTACCGATCCTGGCAAATACGCTTCCAGTCATATCAATTTGTTTTTTATTAGTACGTGTTTACAGTGCATGATGTTTACATTCCTTGTGTGGAGTTGGTACATGTATGTAACACATCTGAATTCCTTATCTCTCCCTCTTTCAGGTCTTAAAAGGGGTTATTGGAGAAAAGCTAACAGACGTGTAGGGCAAAGAAGTCCCCACAGCCGCCCCCTGCAGGGCAGGTGTAATGGGAAGAGCATGGATGTCATCTTCCTTCAGATGCTACCTTTGTTTCCCCTCCGCCCTTCCCCAGCCACCCTTTCCCCATTAGCACACACGCCCACCACCCCTACCAGCTGCTGGGTTCCGTCCAGCCCCAGGGCCTCGTTCTCCCGCGGCTCATGCTGCTATTTATCTATGTAGTCACTTGCCAGGTCTCCGAGGACAGGCGCTTGTGTCTTCCACATGGCATTGTATTGCCAACGCTAAGACGGTACCTGGGACTTAACAGTCAATGAGAGAATGAGCGAAAGACTAACGGAATGAATGGCTCACTCCAGAAAGAACAGCTATTATCAAGAAATCAACCAATAACAAGTGCTGGCGGGGGCTGCGGGGAAAAAGGAACCCTCCTGCACTGTTGGTGGGAATGCAGACTGGTCCAACCACTGTGGAAATCAGTGTGGAGATTCCTCAGAAAACTATAACTAGAGGTTCCATTTGACCCAGCTATTCCTCTGCTGGGTATCTTCCCAGAAGAATTAAAATCATCATATCACAGTGATATATGCACCACCATGTTCATAGCAGCACAATTTGTAATAGCTAAGTCTTGGAAACAACCTAAATGCCCAACAACTAATGAATGTCTAAAGATGTGGTTTTTCTACACAGTGGAATACTACTCTGCCATAAAAAAGGACAAACTAGACACATTTGTAGGTAAATGGATATACCTTGAGAACATACTCTTAAGTGAGATAAATCAGACACTTATCAGTACACATCAAATTGTTTCTCTGACATGAGAAACTATAAGTATAAGTAAGGACAAAGGGGTATAATAGATATTTTTTTTTTAAAGATAGTATTCAAAAGAGAGGAGAACTAGATAGGGAAAAGGGGGATAAAGAAGGAAGGTTAAAAGAAAAATAAGATGAAAGGGAAAAAATGGAAGGATGTAAATAAACTTGTTGCAAATAGGGAGGGGTGGGTGAATGGAAGGGAGGGGAGGGGAAGAGGGGGAAAACCAAGATACATCATGTACAGGTACAAAATAACCATGTTGATTATAATCATTATGTATACAATGTACCAATACATGTTCTTGGTTTAAAAAAAAAAAGAAAAAAAGACTAACTGAATGGTTTCAAAATCCCAGACAGGTCCTGCAGCCTGTCTGAGCCTCAGTTTCCTCATCCACAGAATGAAGGTGGGGGAAGTGAAGGGAATAATTCCCTCCTTGCCAGACTGTTGTGCAGATCAAATTAGACAGGGTCACCTGCTAGGACTCCACGAATGTTCCTGCTTATTGTGTCAAATACTTCCACTGTACTGGCCCATCAGCACAAAAAGCCCTTGCCTGTCCTTCGGGAGTGATCTGAAAGGCCCAATCACCCACTGGAGTTTACCTTATTGTTTTACTGTCTGAAAACTCCACCATTAAACATTCCTTTCAGCTAAGGCATCCCGTTCCCACTGAAACAGGCCTGCTTCCCGCCCTTTGAAGACCGGAGGCAGAGATAATGGAGGAGATAGCTTACTTTCTCCCCAGCTCAGCTGCTTTCCTTTCAGCCCTGCATCGTGCTAACTTTTACAACACTTCAGACGCAGGAGCCTGGATTACTTTCGCTGCCAGCTATTTTTAAAACAGAAGGATGGGCTTTGCTGTCGTGGATCTATCTTTCCAGCCTGGCTTAGAACTTTGGAGGCATTTTCCATCCGGCTCTTCATTGTGTCACAACACACATGCCAGAGCAGAGGAACTCCACTGTGCGAGTGTTTCCTGTCTCCGTCTAGCCAAAAGAAAACTGGACTCTACAGATGAGACTCCAGGCGAGGCTCTGGCCCAGACGGGTCCAGCAGGATTATCACTGTCTGAAAGCAGAGGTGGGGTATCCCTCATGCCTTTAGGAGTGACGGGAAGAAGGAAACATGGAACATGCATTATACCAATTCTCCGTGATGGCGCCTACACTCTGGACAAGCAGCTCCCAACCACGATGCAGTCTGATCCCCAAAACCCAGTCACTCATTTAACAAGCGGGGATTATGTCCCTGCTCCAAGCTGGGAGCATGTATGGTCATCACCCTACAAGACCAAACGGTCAAGTAAAAGAAACAGAAAATGGCAATCCATAGGCAGAGTGACTCACAGCAATGGAGACAGGACCTATACCCAGGGAATTAAGGGACTCAGGGGAAGAAAATAGAGGAGGAATATTTCATAAGTTCTAGGAAGGTCTGGAAATGACTTTCAAAAAAAAAAAAAGTAAACTGAGTCTTAAAGAAGAAATGTGAGTTACCCCAGAATTAATGGGAGAGAGGGTGCTGAAAACTGAGGGAAAATAAAATATGCAAGATGGAAGTAGAGTATCTTCAAATAAGGGCAAAGAGGTTGCACTCTAAATAAGAGACAGTAACCAAGAAGGGCCTGGAGAAGATAAGGGGTCAGACACCAAACATCTAATAGAATGAGCTGAGGGATCTGAGCCACATCCCTTACACAAAGAGGGAGATGCTGTGGGAATTTAGAAGGTGTGAGGGTTGCATTTAAATAAGTCCCTGCCACACTGGGCCAGAGAACAGACTGTGAGAATAGAGGTTCAGTGAAAAAGTGAAGAGCAGTAAGAATCTATGGTGAACCCCTAAATGACGATGGCACCTGGAAGAAGACAGAGGCCACTAAAGGAACAGGGGAACGTCAGTTCAGAACATGTTAGACTGAAAGGCCCGGGAGGCAGGCAGACAGCACCCTTATCTTGGCAGTCGCTCCACCTGGTAGTGTAGCCCTGAGCAGGGCATCCAGCCTTCATCCTAGCCACTTTATCTGGAAAATAGAATAATAGCTATCAAGTCAACACAGGCACACAGTAGGCTCTTGGCCGGGTGTAACCTTTACGGTTATCACTGCTGAGGAAGACAGGACCAAGAAGCCACATCTGCCAGTCATTCATGTCTGCAGTGCCACATACAGTCCACTGGTTATGGCTGTCCAAACCATGTGAGACTCCAGACCTCAAACCTCCTTCTTAACAAGATGGCCAAAATTAGAAATAAAGCCATTGTCTTAACACAGAGGAAAACCATCAGGAGCCTGAACAAATGTCAAGGCACAGTTTTGTGATGAGTTTCCTCAGCATACTAACCCTTTGTTAGACCCAAAGAAGAATCCAAGCAAGTGTTGAATGTAGCACTTGACCTCAAGAAGTTTCCCAACTTGTTGGGGAAATAAATTCAAAACACATGAAACCATCTGGGAACAATACTTCCTTTCAAGCCTTATCTGAGTGGACTTCTTTACAGCCTTTGTCCCCAGTGACTTCACCCCTCCCTCCTGAAGCTTGCCTCAGCATTGATCTCCAGGGCCCCACCCTTTGTGCCGACAGAGTTTTGCTTCATTCTCTTGGCTTGGTTCTTCTTCCACCTGTCTTCAGCTGTCGCATTTCCCAGAGTTCTGTGATCCTCGTTTCCTCCCACTGCACACATCCTCCTAAACCACATCCAACTCTGTGGCTTCTGCAACCTGGACCTCTCTGGACTGGGCCTAGAGCTGAACTGCTGTCCCACAATCCAGGGAACAATTCCTGGGTGTTTTGCCCGTGTGCCAGATGAAACATTCCCCGAGACAAACCCACTGTTTTCCCCCAAATCTCATCCCCCTTCCGGCCATACCCAAGCTAATGATGTTACCATCCATTTAGCTTCCTCGGTTCTGTTTGCCAAGTGGTAATAGTATATAGCATATACATAGCATAGTTGTTAGAAGCACAAGTGACTAACTAGGCTGTCTGGCTTCAGGTCCCAGTTCTCCTCCATCTGTTCTGTGACCTGCAAGTTATTAAACATCTCCGTAAAGTGTAAACACCTGTAAAAGGCATACTTTAATAGTTACCTTAGAGCATTGTTGGAAAGATTAGTTAATATTCATATGAAGTGCCTCAAACAGTATCTGACACACAGTGAGTGAGCAATATATAAGGGTTTACAACCAGAATTATTGCCTTCAATTCCTCCTACCCTTTCAGACCTCCACAAATGATTTGCTGTCAACCCCAACAAACTCATCCAATTTAGATTCTCACGTCTCCGTTCCCACTGCCCAGGACTTCATTCTCTGTGGCACAATGCTCAGACCAGCTGTAACCCATCCCGCACCTGGCAGTGATGGGTTGAGGCCCTGGGCTCATTAGGGGGAGAGCTGTGCAGTGCACACCTTCTGCCTCTCAGCATCCCTGGCCCTAGGACCCTGCTGTCCAATTCGGGTCAGCCCAGGCTGGTATAAGGGTGGAACAGGGTCCCTGCACACCCACAATTCCACAACTCATTAGCACGCTTCCTGCTCTGTCTTCATGCCTCTTCCTTACTTCCTGGTTCCCTCCAGGGTAAAGACAGGTGGTAGAGAGAAAGCAACCCAGCCTCTTGCTCCTCACGTGTCCTCCTCTGGTCCCCTCCTCTGGTCTGATAAGGGCGAGAACATTCAAGCCACAGATAAGACCTCTGATCCCAGCTCCTGCCTCTCCACTCCCTCTGGCTCAGCTTTGAAGTTCCCAAAACCCTGCCTGTGTGACCTGATTGTGTTATCTTCACAGCCAAGGTAAGGGAGCACAGAATGACTTTATGGCTTCCTGTAAGCACCCTCTCCAAAGCCAGCATTTCTTATAACTGGAGGGGAGGGGTGGCTTTGGGGGGAGACCTGGATTTCCCAGACATGAGAGTTTAATTAGGCATATAGATTCTCCATGCCACCTTAGAGCAGTTCCTCAACCAAGGACGATGTTAGCCCAGGAGACATTTGGCAAAATCTGGAGACAATGCTGGTTGCTCCACTCAGAGATGGGAGCCACAGGGATACCCCTAGATATCCTACAGGGGCACAATAGCTCTGACAACAGAAAATGCCACCCTATGTGTTGATCGTACTGCAGGGCAGAAACCTTGGCTTAGACAATGGAGGAAAAAGGAAAGGGAAGAAAGAAAGGTACTGCTACTAATACCAAGAGTGGCTTTCCATGGCCTCTTTGATCCACTACTTTTTAATTTTCAAGCATCTGCACGCCTATGAGTTCCCCAAATCCACCGTGGTTCTAAGCAGTGTAAAGGGAAAGTAAGATCTATTGATGTTCACTTCCACGGGAGCTAGCAAACACATTTGGGAGAGAAGGAGATCGTCAGTCTTGTCTCTGCCCCTAAACTGCCCACCGTGCTTAGGGAAGCTGCCTTGCTTGACTTATCCACAAAAGGAGAAGAGGGCCCAGGGTTCTCCGGGACACACAGAGTCTCTCATCCGGTGCCCAGCAGGACACTGCCCACAGGGAGGGCTGGAGGACTTCTGAGGAAGAAGGGTGGGGGTGGAAGGGCCTCAAGAACACGAGTATCTGAGCGGGACTCAGCACAGGAAAGGTTGGTGTGGCGCAATAAATCCAGCAAGAAAGGATTTTGAGAGAAGGGCACAAGCAAAGCCTTGCAGGGGAAGTGCAGCCTGCCTGGCACACTGGAGCTGTTCATAAACACCAGCTCCTTCCTCTTAGGAGCAATGTGGCTGTGTCAGTGAAGCTAACTGGACGGGGCGCTGGTCAGCTTCCCCGCAGTCTCTGCGCTTCAGACTGGCGCCTGAGGCTCAGGGCGCAAGAGCTGGGGAACCACCATGCATCTAGGATCCGCGAGAGGGATTTGCAAAGCACTCACGTGTGAGGGTCCTTCCCAACAGAATGTCCTCAGGATTCCACTCTGGTTTGCATTATCAGTTCATCAGGAAAACACACATGGGTAGCAATTTAAGAAACTCTTAAAAAGTATAAGTGAGATTGTTTCAGTCACAAACTGTATCCATGTGCATTGTCTTTTCTTTTAACTTTCTTTTAATAAACTTTGCTTTTGAAAACAGTCTTAGGTTCACAGTAAAGTTGGGTAAAAGCACAGAGATTCTCATATATCCACAAAACCCACATGTGTGTAGACTCCCTCATTGCCCACATTCCCCACCAGAGAGGGACATTTGTCGTGATTGACCCTACACTGACACACTGTCACCCACCATCTACATTAGGGCTCCCTCTTAGAGCTGTACGTCCTGTGGGTTTGACAAACACATAGGACACGTCTCCACCATTACGGTTTCATAGAAAAGAGGCCCACTGTCCTAAGAATCGTCTCTGCCTATTTACCCGCTCTCCTCCTCACCCCTTGACAAATATTTTCACTGTCTCCACACTCGTGTCTTTTCCAGAATGTCATCTGGCTGGGTCCTAATATGCAGCCTTTTCAGATTGGCTTCCTTCACTTAGTAATGAGGATTTAAAATTTTGCTGTGTCTTTTCACAACTTGATAGCTCACTGTTTTTGTTACTGGATGCTATTCCATTGTCTGGGTGTACGGTTGTTGATATACTCACTCACCATGTTTTGGCAAGCATGAATAACTGTGAATAAGTCTTAACATCCATGACATCCATGTACAGATTTTTAAGTGGAGAGAAATGTTCAATAACACATTGAGATACCATGTGCTGTGGTCTCTGAGCTATGTTCAGGGGAGGAAGACATAGCTGGGCTTCCTGGAGAGACCCCTGCCCAAGCTTCCTTAGATTCCTGACTCTTTAGAAAAATGGGAACTGGAGCTGAGCATGCTGGCACATGCCTATAACATCAGCACTCTGGGAGGCAGAGGCAGGAGGATTGCAAGTTTGAACCCAGCCTGGATAATTTATCAAGACCCTGTCTCAAAATTAAAAAAAAATAATGGTCTGGGGATATAGCTCCTGGGTTCAATCCCCAGTACCAAGGGGACAGAGGAATATCTAGGAAAAAAAAAATATCATGTTGCAAATCATACAGACTAGGCCTTGAGACAGAAGGTGCCTTCTCGATGCCTGTAGTTCTTCACTGACAGGCCACTGCCTACCTGGTGGCTGCCACCCTCCATCACTGCTTCTGATACCCTTGTCTGAGATGAACTCCCTATCAAGGGGACGAATTCTGTCATACCATTCATTTCGGTCAAGGAAATCACACCACTTCTCTCGACGGTTAAGTCTCAGGAGGCCTTTGCCAGCTTTGAGTCAGCGAAACGTAAGGTTCAGTCTTTCACGTAACAAACACTTTGGATGGTCTGCCACACCAAATATCATCCTGGGAGCTGGCCACAGTGGTGAACAGGAGAGCTTGCAACACTGATTTCCTTCCATGCTGAGTGGCCTTGAAATACGGCTCAATATCTGTGAGTCTCAATTTCTTCACCCGCAAAATGGAATGATTTTAAAGTATCTGTCTTAGAAAGCCTAGATGACATTTGTACATCTCCTCAGCCCAATGCCCGGTGCCCAGCAAGCATGCAATACAAATTAGCTGCCAATATTCACAGGCAAAAGCAGAGCCCTGGAGAAGAGGGTAGTGGGCCTTTCCTAGTCAATGGTGCCTCCTGGAAAAGCAGGCGCTTTGGCATGGACGCTGGTCCCTGTCCACACACACCCTGCCCCCACCCCAGCTTCCATATAATGGTCTCAAAGAGAAACTAGAAATGCACCCTCTTCCTGATCTCTCCTCTCCTCTGTTTGCCGAACACTTTTCAGTTGCAAGTACACTGACTGTGCATCAGCACCCACTTATCTCCGGCGTGGTCGCAGTGGCCAGGACACCTGAGACCCCTGAACTGTCATTCACATCCCTCAGCCCTCCCTCAATCAACCTCTCAACGTCAGCATTTACAAGCAGGCCTAAAAAGGGCTCCATTTAGCTGGAAGTGTCTATATCTTTTGACCTTTGCAATTGTGTTTTAAATTCAGTGTTTTTCAAGAAAAAAAAAAGAACTTCAATTGATTCTGCAGCGTCTCCCAAGGCCTCTGCTAATGGCACCCCCCATTCTTCATCAGATGAAGGCAGCTCCTTTTTGCCTGGAAGACACAGACCCATAAAGAAGCCGTATGTGTGTATTCAGAATGGCTGTGAAGGTCACAGGGAATCAATGGGGCTTTCATAAAGCCTCCGGGCTTCCCTTGTCTTGGAGGTAATGTCCCTCGAGATGAAGACATTAGTCATTAGTTCCGTGAAAGGCTCAAGCGGAGCCAACACCTGGTCTGTGTTCCTTGGAAAGACGCTGGGGGGAGCAGGCTTCACAGCAACTGGCAATCAGGACTGTGTGCAAAATGACCCCAGGAGAATAGGAACTAGGCTGCACACATGCAGAGGAGGGCAAGGGACCCTGTCAGCATCTCCCAAGAGGAAAAGGGGAAGAAGACCCTGAGGTGAAGTATTAGGGACGAATATGGAATCACAGAAACTCTTTACCTCCGACACCAGGAAAGGAAAGATGAAAGCCAGAAAATGCTCCCAGCGAGTGAGTAACAAACCTCATCTTCAAGGTTCTACTGACCTTCCTTGTCTTTGAAATTTCTCTTTTACCTCCAGGGTCAGATCCAAATTCCTCCTCCTGGCTTGCAAGATCCTTCACAATCTGTCTCCGATCTAAGGAACATATTGTAATGGCAAAAGTTAAGGCTCAGGATTCCCCTGTTCATCTGAGAAAGCACCAAGTTTGAGGCCCAGTCTTGTGCACACCTGAATGTTCAGGCAAGTTCTGTGATGCGGCCCTGTAAGATAGGTCACATACTCACTGGCCTTTAGTGTTCATGTGACAGTAAACATGGGACTGGGATTCACACATGAATCTGGTGCCCAAATTCTAGTTAAACTCTTTGCCCCTGCTGCCAGGCTACGCTTGTGTCCTTCTCGGCACATGCTTAAAACATCCTCCACAGTACTCTTTGCATCTCATTGACATTTTTGAAAGTTTCCACTAACTAAAGTCTTCAGATTTCCTTATTCTGTGCTTCAATGTTGTGTGCCTCCATGTTCATTTGCTGTTTGTGTCTTGTTTATTAAAAACTCGTCAGGAAATTCTGCAAAGAAAGGATCTTCTCAGATGATCTTTGCTGTTCATCCTCCTTGAGAGAATTTTGACTCTCATCATTTTACTTTTTATTTCATCCTCTCCCTGATCACGAATTTAACTTCAGCTTACAGAAACCTGGAAATTTGTATCGAGTAGTTCCACAACTGCTAAAGGGGTGTTGGAGAGATACATAGATAGATAGACAGACAGACAGATAATAGATATGGGGGCACAGAGATAGAGCAAGCCCCAGAGTCAGAGTGCATATGTGAGCAACAATAAAGCTTCCAACAAACCCCTCTACCCTGATGTGAAGGACACCCCAGCCCAGCACACGAGGAGGGCCTTCTGGCGTTTAGTCCACAGAAAGAGAAAGATGTGGAGAAGTTCTCTTTCTCTCTTCTTCGGAATTAATAAGGGAGAAATGTAATCATGAAAGAAACTCATTGCAAACTAAGATTTTCTCTTTTCCTTCTTTAAAAACATCTCAGCTTACGGAACTCTATCTAGCTGCTTTAACAACACCCCTCAAGGGGGTTGGGGATTCAGCTTAGAAATAGATCGCTTGCCTAGCAAGCTCAAGGCCCTGAGTTCGCTCCCCAGCGCCCTTAAGTAAATAAATAAATAAATAATAAAAACTGCCCTCGAACTGCAATGGCTTAACACAATGGAAGTTTAGTCTTCCGCTAGTGTGATTATTCTCAGTGCACGGATTCAGCAGACAGCTGTTCACACTGTGACTCAGGGACCTGGGTGTTTCCAGCTAGGGGTCTGCCACAGCCCTCAAGCCCCACGCACCCAGGCAGCACACAGGAACACTGAGGGTGCAAAAGACAGCACAGGAGGTTTTTCTGGCCCACACCTGGGCCGGGGTCCACAGCTTGTGCTTTTATTCCCCAGCCAAAACCAGGACCCTGGTCATGCCTAACCACCTAGGTGAGCACTAGCTGTGTCTCCCTAAGAAAGGGAAGCACCTTCCCCTGAGCACAGAGAAGCCCTACTGCAAGGGCCTGGGCTCCACTCAAGGCCTTTGGGTTCTGAGCGGTTCGGCGAGAGCCCACCAAGTGCTCTGCGTGGCTGGAGGGACAGCCAGACCAGCCCAGCCGGGATTCTGGCAAGTGAGATCAAGGTCAAAGTTAGTCTCTGCAAGCCCGGAACAAAAGTGAATCCAAGGCCCCAGGAGTCAGAGCAAAAGCCAAGCCAAAGGCTACTAGGTGGAGAAAGCTGAAACTTGAATCCCCAAAAGAACAGAATCCAAAGACAGAAATCAAAGTTCAGTTGCAAAGCCAGAAAATTAAGATGAAAAAAAAAGTGAAGAATTGGGAAAAGAAACTAGAGTAGTTCAGAGGGGAGTATGGAGGAGGCGCTCAGTACAGCCGGCCCAAAACCTACAGGGGGCATCATTAGAGGCCCGTATGCATGCAGCGTGTGCACCAGTCACGCAGCCTTGCAAGCTAAAAGCAAGGACTTCCCAGAGAAGTGAGAAGAGGCACTCGCAGTTGACTGCCAAGTCTCAAAAACGCCACATGTTCAAGTCCTAACCTCCAATGCTGAGAAGTGAGCTTATTTGGAAATGAAGGATGTTAGTGATGCAATCCACTCACTTAAAATGAGGTCATTGTAGAGAAGGGTGGACCCTCAATGCAATATAACTGAGATTCTTAATAAAAAACAAAAGGAATGTAGAAAAAAGCCTGCACACAGGAGGAATGCCACGTGAAGTGGGGTCGAGATGGGGTGACGCACATACGAGCTAAGGCACAGCAATGACACACCAGTGACCAACAGCAAACCACGAAGTCAGGCAGGAGCCACTTAACCAACTTGTCCTCAGTCTCAGAGGGCACTGAGCCTGCCAACACCTCAGTCTTGCTCTTCTGTCCTCCGGAACTGGAAGAAAGCAAATTTCATGGTCACAAGCCAGCCAGTTGGCAGTACTTTGTCCCAGCAGCCCTAGAAACTTTGCAAAGCTATAGAAGAGCGAGGGTAATGCTGCAGAGGCAGTGTGCTCTTCCGAGGAGGACACCATCTCCAGCCACCCGGAAACAGGTAGAGGACAAGACAAATGCTAGGAAAGAGACCAAGGAGGCTCTCCCTGCAGCCCTTGGCTACGATTTCTACACACGGCTCCATCATAAACTGTGCCTGCATGGTTTTCACGACTTCACACCTTAGTGGGTGTGAAGGAAAAGCAGAGCCAGTTCTTTGCTCTAACAGAGCCGGGTGTGTCCTCTACTGAAGGAAAAGTGGCGTATTCATGATGGCTGTGGTCTGGGCCTTAGAATCAGCGCAGTTAATAGAAGGTACATAAGGAATATAAAAGGAGCGGGTGCGAGTGCTACGGGAATTCCGAAGAGAAGAGGCTAGATGTGACCAGGGTCGGGGGAAAGGGAAACTGCCCTGGGCCTCGAAGTCTGAGTCCACTTACGGAAAGGAGAGAATGCAGAGATACAAATTCAGGCAGCAGAAAGGGTGCTGCTCAAGTATTCCCAGAGTGCTCTTTGGCACTGTCATCACCCACCCACGCTCTCCTCCCAGAGCTCAGCTGAAACTGGAGCCCGCACAAAGGACAAGCTGCGTGTACAGGTTTGAAGGGACGACAGCTCCACTGTGTTTGCAGGAGGGAAAGATTGTGGCCTGCTCTTGGATGAAAACCTGTGCAATCCAGTGGATTATCTAATCACTCTTAGTTAATAAAAGCCAATGTCCCTTTTATCTTTCACATTCGAATATCAGAATGCCCCTTTCTACATTAATCTGCGCTCCAAATTTGATCCAAGGTCAATCTTCTCCCCTTTTCTAAATGAGGTTGATGCTGCATAAGAAGCCTGGAGCCGGGATCCTCCTCCATCAATTCACTAAGTGGTTTCTGTGCCTCTGGAGGTGGGGAAAGGGAGGAATGAAGTTGGGGCTCATGGAGGTTCTCGCTCACCTGGTACTACTATAAGCTGGCTTTGCACTCCCTGAGCATGGTGGGTATTCAAAGCTGACTCTTTTTCCTGTGGGCCTTTTGGAAATGCTACTCAGACGCTGGAACTCTGACCTACAGACCCTTTCGTGGTGCCGAGTAGGTGAGCTTCTCTTCCAGCTGCTGGTCTACTCCTTCCACTTCTCCCAGGAATGTGGCCAGAGCTGCATGTGAGACTTGTGTGCAGCTCTAGAGAGTCCTCTGTGGCAGTCAGTTACTGTCCTGTGCCTGCTCTCGTGTGTGGAGCCATATACTGCCCAGGGAAAGCATTGTGCTTCCTTGTCCCTAACAAAGCCCTGGAGCACAGGCCACCCAGTGTGGCCCCCTCTCTCTTGGACCAAGTTTCAGCAGTCAGAGCTCAGCCATCTCTCACCCCTAAAGTGAGTATCAGACTCAAGCCCACTACGATCTGGGGCTTGCAGAGCAGCACAGAATGGGCTCTGCAGGACACTTCCCTTGCTGGATTTAGGGAGAGACACCGGCACCCACCCTACTCCCTCAGAACAGAAGCCAGCTCAGCACACAAGCCGTCTGTGCCCAGAAGTCCTCTTCTGCCCCTGTCATCTCTCCTCTCAGCACTTTTACATGCTGATGTGCATGAGACGCTGAAGAGATAGCTAACTACTCTTGACCTATTACTTTTCACAAGTTCTTCCGGGTGGTCCACATCACAGCACGGTACAGAACGTGGTCATCGTTGTCTCAGGGTCTCGGCCAAAACTGCTATGCTTATATCCTTTTATATGACTCTTTCTTGTTCTGTGACTTCCTTGAGAGCAAAGTCCCTGTTTTACTTTTTCATCTTTATAGTCCAGCCCCAGCCACAGTGTTCACGACTCATTGTGTGAATGAGAGAACCAACAGATACTGTAGGAATGTACAAAGTGTGTTATTCAAACTTTGAAGATTGTCACTGTGGCTGAAGCAGAGGGTTTGTTTAGGGAAGCGCCAGGAGCTCAGTGGGAAAGGAGGAATCTGAGCTATCTGGAGCAGTGAGAACTCTAGAGACTACAAAGCAGAGTATGGAAAAAGTGGGTTTCAGGAGACGATAGATCCAGGTAGACACTTAGCTTTGCCATGAAGATTAACTGGGCACCAGCGGCAGCTTGCTCAAACTGTCCAGCTCACTGTGAAATAAATACCACCCACCCTCTCTGATAAGCCTGATAGGAAGTTTACTTGAGAAGATGCCTAAGAAGTGCCTGATACAGGGATTGTCACAGACCAGGGTAGCAATAATAACTTCTAAACGATCTCGTAGTAAAACCTATGAGTCACAGAATGTGTTAAAATGTTTTACTTCATTTAATTCTTCCACCTAGCCAGCAAAACAGGGAGCAAGTGAGCCTGATTGTAGCATAAGGAATTAAAGCTAAATGCCCAGCTCAAAGTCCTAGAGCTAGTGAGACAGAACTGGGATTTGGACTCGAATACCTCTGCAGAGAGTGCTATGCTCTCCACCTTGTGCATCTTTAATGAAGGCTCATTGAATATCTCCCGTGAAGAGACTCCAGGTAAAAACAAATGGTGCCAGATCCCAAGGAGCAAGCATGCTTTAGACTCATGCTGCAAGCAATTGTGATTTTCTTTTCTTGATTAAAACAAATCAGTGATTTGGAGAGCAAGAGACTGGTTGAACATCTCTAAGGGAATGAGAACACGTTAATACCACAGCAGCATTTCCTGTGGAGAGGGACTGGGCAAGAATGTGTGGGAGATCTGTGAGGCGGCTGGAAGTGGGCACACGATCGGTGTTCAGAGGGTTAGATTACTCCCTGAAGGCTGGAGGTCACTTCTCCCAGAAAGATGTCACTCCCACTGAAAGCACAGAAAGAATGTTGAAGAGACAACCAAGGGTACTGGGGGACCTGGCCATTTGGGAAGAGCCCTGTTGCAAATGAGTAACACCTCTCACCTACAGAAGCAAACAAAGAAAGCCTGGAGTAGACATTTGGGAGGATCAGGGCTTGTGTTATCGGATATTGGGACCAAAAGCAAGAGCGACCTGGATATTAAACCCTAATAAAATTCCAGAACACATTATTACTGAGTAGATCGCAGACACTCGGAAGATAAGAGGCAAGCATCGAGGTGCCCAGGGCATGAGGCCAAGAGGGTTGAGATGCCTCCAAAACAAGCCAGAAGCACAGCTTCCTGGTGCCCAGTGGAGCCAACAGGATTAGACCCCAAGGCCCCCCTAAAGAAGTCTGGGAGCTTTACACAGACCATCGCTGACTTACATAACAATGCGCATGACACTGTCGCAGCAGCAGCAGCAGCAGCGACATCTGCTCTGTAGGTGTATCCAGGCACTATGCAGAGTCCTTGTCCTTCTGATCCTACTCACCACCCTGCCGAGTAGATATTTCAGTCGATTAAAGAAACCGTGAGAAGCAAGACACAGAAGCATTCAGTGACTCACCCAAGATCACACAGTCAGCAGCGACAGAACTTGAGTTCAGGTCTATCCAATTCCTAAATCCGTGTCTGTTCCTATTATAATGGGTTACACCACAGAGAGCTGAGAACCAGACTAGAGGCTGAGCTGAAAATACAAAGAGTGGAGAGCAAGCAGAAAAGGCGAAAGATATCAGACTTTGAGAAAAGAGTGCCTCGGCTCTATTCCTCATTAGTTAAGTGGTTGAAGTTACTCCATAAGCTAGTCCCTTAGTCTTCTCCCCCATAAAATAGAAATAATAATATTAGTGACCTTCAGGGGTGATTTTAAGGATGTGATGAGTTAGAAGTGTGCACATAGAAGGCTGTTTTAGCTATTGCTAATAAATGTGAGTAGGGCGGGGTGTGTTTTGAGACTCCTCCCTGGCTGCTATGAGTGGATGGTCTCTCAAGGAGACTCTTCAAGGAGCCACCCCTGTTTGGCTTGCCCGTGGTAAGGCTTGGCGAATACACACATTTCTCTTTTTCTTCTGGAGACCGGTCTTGCTGCATTGCCCAGGCTGGTCTTGGACTCTTAGGATCAAACAATCCTCATATCTCAACCTACCAAGTGTTGGGACTTGCTCCACTGTCCCTGGCTGTTCCCATTCTCAGTAGGGATTCGAACTGGAAATGTTCTGGGCAGTGTGGGCAGTGAGGTCAGCAAAGCTGTTGTGGTCTCCTGCAATACCCCAAGGCAGTAAGAAGAACTCAGATATGGATGCGTGCTCAGGGGTGTATTCACAGCAAGTTAAAGGATATATCTGCAAAGGACTGTCAGTGGACCCATGTGATCATCATGTACTGACCTGGGTACCGACCCACTTTAAACTTCTGAGTTTAAACTTCTGAGTTTAAAGTAGCACCCAATGCACGATTCAGAAGAAGCTAGAGAAAGCAGGCTGGCCTACCATGTAGGCTACTCAAAACTAGGAGAGAAGCCAGATGACTAATGAAGAGCTTTCCAAAATGGTCCAGCTTTCCACAGGCAGTAAGAAGGGACTCGAATATGCGTGATGAAATTTCAGAGATCAAGGTAAAATCCTACTCACACATTTTAGAGACTCCTCAAGGAACGAGCTGAGAGGGGCCTGGTCAGAACCATTTAATAGTAATTTCCAATGAAGGAGGAGGAAGAAGGGGAAAATGGAGGCATCAGAGCAAGGGGAGAGAGGGGGAGGGAGGAAGAGGAGAATTAGAGGGGTTCAGCTGAGTGATACAGAAGCTCCAAGACTAAGAAAATGCCAACACTATTTATTAAATGCACAAGCCCTGGAGAGGCAGAGACCAGAGCTCTGAGGCAATCAGATCATGCTGCGTTCACTGCTGGAAAGTGATTAGATAGTAACACACTCAAGAGCATTCAGAAAAGTCTTGTGCTGTCTCCAAATCACGTCACAAAGGAAGCAGTTCGTGGAGTGGTAGATGTTGGTTCGGAGACCTGAATCTGAAAGGGACCTCTGCAGCCTCTTCAGTATTCGAAGTGTTGTCCCAAGGCCAATGGATCCAACTAGTGCTCTGTGGCTCCCGTTGCCAACTCAGGATCAAAAAACAGAAGTAACAAATTTCAACCCAAAATACAATTCAAGGAAAAGATTGGGGGAAGGGCTCCTTTGTAGGGGTGAAATATTTTTGGATATGCAAACGCATCCTACAGGGCGGACTAAGTGACTTCCCCAATTGTTTCCCAGTCTAAGACTCCACTGTTCTTCAGCACTGTGCCACGAGCTTTCCCCAAAGGTATTGACAGTCTCCTTCACCTACATATTCGAAACAACACTCTCCAAACTTGGACCACTGCAAAGAGGAGTCTTTACCCTGATCAGCTTATTTCTCCATCCGGCAAATTCCTTCTGCATGCTTGTTATGTCCCTGTCATTGCCTTAAGTGTGGAGGACGCAAATCTTTAAAATTATACATTAAAAAAATCCGTCTCTGCTTCCAGGAGGTAATAATGCAGTGGCCAGAGATTGATAATGCAAAATTGATAGTAAATATGTACAAGTCAGGTTGTGCTAAGCCCCACAAAAAGTAAGAAAGCAAAAAAAAGAGACTAGGCACAACAGAAAAGAGGAAACGTTCTCTCAGTTGGGAGTAGCTGAGTCTTCTCTCAGGGACATTTGAAAGAAAGGACGAGTGAAGGTAAGGGACAAGCTGCTAAGAGGAAGAGTGTTTCAGGCACAGAGCAATAGATGCAAGGCCCTGAAAAGCAGCAAGGGGTCATGCGGCTGGAGTAGAGTGACTGAGTGAAAGAAGCATGAGGGTTGAGGCCAGAGGTGCTGCTGGGTGTTAGGGGTACATGTCCACTTCACGGATGGACCATGATACAATGGTGGACTTTACCATGAGATGAGAAGCCACAAGAGGATTTGGAGCTAAGGAGTGAACTAATCTAAAGTCTGCTTTGTAAAATATCACCCACAGAGTAGGCCACAAAGGGACACAAATGGAAGCAGAGACAAAAGAGGACGCAGCAATAGATGAGGTAAAAGATGAAAGTAGTGGAGAATAGGGGGATAGCAGGGGGATGGTGAAAAATGGTCAGATTCTCAATGTATTTTGAAGGAAAATCCACCAGAATTTGCTCATGGATTCAATGTGGAGAACAGAAGCATCAGGAATGACTCTGGACTTGCAGGTTGATCACCTGGAGCTATCTGGAAGTAGTTAGCATACAGGTGGAAGGCTTGCCAAACAACGCAGAATAGTCAGGAAAGTGAAGGAGGACCCACGGGGAGGGAGGTTCTTGCTACCACGTAAAGAACTAGTCTTTAAAGAAAGGATGGCCACCTGGGCCAAATGGTGGACAGATGGTCAGGAGAGGCCACTTGGAGATGGCAAACTTAGGATGAAGGTTGAGGCTGACATGTTGAACCAAAGACTGACTTAACAGTGCGGACACCATCCATGATCTCGACAGAAACCGGTTTTAGCAGAGGAGAGTGGGTCACACTTTGCTTAAAGTGAGAGAGAAGAAAGGACGAGAGGAAATTAGGACAGGAAGTCTATTCAGTATTCGAGAATTTTTCTGTAAATATTTGTCGAGAAATGGGGTGGCTTCTAGGGACATCTCAAGTCAAGGACAAACTTCAGTTCTCCATTTTGCAAAGTCAATAGTTGTAGAGAAGAAACTTTAATTTCTGATGGCTAGCAGTGACCTATTGATTGATCCATGCTGACTATGTAATTATCTCAGGCTCTGGACTAATAAGACACTTCCTTGGATTTGACACACTCAGCCGCCCATGATTATGAAGACCAAAGAGGTCGTGTTGAAAGTGTCCCATGCTGAGGTGGTCACAACACCAATTATCTACAATATTCTAAAAAAGGAAACCAGGCACTCTGATTTTTTTAATGGAAAAAATATATAGGATGAGGAAAATATGAGGATTAAAACCTACAATCCTATCAAATCATTATTCAAGAAGAATCACTCTCTCAGCCTTGTTCACTCTTAAACTGGAAAAAGGTTGAAGCCATTGTATTTACAAATGTTCTTAAAATTTGCACCCATTAACTCATTAAAGCCATCCAGCTGTCCAGGATCAAGAATGTAGATCATTATTGCCTTTCTCTCCCACTGCTCAACAAACAAGCCCAGGGTACAGATGAAAATGTACGATGCCCGTGGAGTGGGCAGTGCAAGACCCAGAGGGCACAGCGTGGGATGGCTGTCCTCTGCCCCATGTCTGTGGCCTCCTTTGGGAAGACACAAATGGCAACCTGAAGAGCTGGGCTGGGGCCCCCTGCTGGCTCTGGACTGGGATGCCTTGCAGGCTGCTGACCAGAGACCTCCACAGGACCGCACTCTCAAGGAAGGTGGCCTTCTTAGCCCACCTCGGTCATCCAGGAACCATTACTCCAGCCAAGGAGCCACCCAGCTTTTTACCATCTTGCTTCAGAAACCCCACTGTCACTTCTACTGTACTCTGTTGACCAAAACAGTTACAACTCTATCCAATCTCAAAGAGATGGAACACAGATCCCACCTCTCAAAGGAAACAGGGTCATTTGGGCATGGCGCCGCGCCTGCAACCCCAGCACTCAGGATCAACGAGATCACGGAAGATCACTGAGAGTTCAAGGCCAGCCTGGACTGCATAGCAAGACCTGTCTCGAAACAAACAAACAAATAAACAGTGTCATAGGCAAGTTTTAAAACCACCGCACCCACTTTTCATGAAATTTGGGCGGAGTGGGGGTTGTTTTACACAATGGTTAAGTAATTTACCCAGAGAGGTACCGGTAGGTAGCAAAAGTTCAGGCTGGCTTCTTAGCACAGTGCTCTACTCCTTCCCAACTGCCCCATGTGAAATAGTAGCGCTCCCTCCCATGCAACACTTTTGCTGGCCACACTGCTGCACCGTGTACAGCAGCCTCCAACCCCTGCTTGCCGTTTGATTCCCAACCCCACCTCCACCCCCATGCAAGCTCCTTGAGGAAGGCACTTTGTCTCACTCACCATGTCCTCTGTAAGGAGACCTGGCAGTGTCACACATACTCACAAAATCATCAAGTAAAACAAATGCCATCTATTTGACCAATACAGAATATTTAAAGAAATTTTAATGTTCTTCAAGAAGTCACTCTTCCAAAGTTAGCTTCTGTTCAACTACAGACCTTTAAGATAGAGCTATAAGTCCTTTGGATACTTGAAACTCAATCTCTGTAGATTCTTGGCTCTGTCTCAAGGAGGCATTAGGTAGTTTTCACTCTCACACCCCGTTAGAGGGACTGCATACCTAGGGATGTGCTGTTTACTAGTGATATAGGGAAACCAAAAGCCATCCAAAGAAATCAAGCCCTTTCCTAAAGCCCCTTGAGCCAGCCTCCCGGGAGCCTGCCCTTCTGTCACCTGCTCAGGTCATTCAGCTGCCGAGAACTTTATCTCTTCTCCCTCCCCTGCCCTCCATCCAGCCTCAACCTCTCTTTTCTCCTGCTCTAACCACAGGCCCCAGCCATCCCATGTCCCTCAGTTATATCCCATCTCTTTGCGCCTCTGTCAAAGCCTTACCGGAAAGTCATTTCCACATTCCATGCTGCTCTCTGGCTCACAGTAAGCACACTCTCTGGTCGTTGGTTGACTGATGCCCCCCAAAGACCCAAGGTCCTAATCCCTGAAACCTGTGCATCTTACCTTATACAGTAAAGTTTCTGTAGCTGTGACTCAAGATTTTCAAATGAACTGATTATTCTGGCATATCTGGGTGGGCCCTGGATGCCATCACAAGTGCCCTTATAAAAGAGGAACGAAGGGAGATTAGACACACAGTGGGGAAGCAACAGGACCCAAGAGACAATGATGAGCAGGATGCAGGCTGGAGGTTAAAAAAAAAAAATGCCAAAAGCCACAGACTGATTAGCAGAGTATGAAAGGTAACTTAATAAACAAGGTACCAAAAAAAGGTAAGAGACAGATGAAGAGAGCTTACATTAGTCATAAATAAAATAAAATGAGACAAGGGTAAAACTGGAAGGCACCTGGCATTGCTGGGACTGAGGGTCTGGGACACCCATATGCTTTTCTGGTGCAGTGGAAATGCTGCAGCTGTTCCAGAGAGCAAAATTGGATGGCCCAGCACTCCTGTTCTTGGCTGAGTCCCCAAAGAATTCCTCCCATAGGACCATCAGGCAAATAAGGTGGCTTTGTCCCTCATAGCAAGTGGCAGAGAAATGGACCATCCATCCACGTGACCGTCAGTGGAGAACAGACTGAGACAGTGTAGTGGACACACATCAGAGTGGCCACAGCGGTCAGAAGCTGTATCCAATGTGTATACACAAGGTGATGGACATTCAAAGTCCTCCTGAGTCCAGAATAATACAAAACATAATGAGATCTCTAAGATAATTTCATTTATGTAAATTAAACTCTGCCCATACAAGACAGAATACATCTTATCATAACACCTACAAACAGAAAAATAAATGTCAGTGCAGTAGGATTTTGCCTATGTGGCAAGGAAGGTGAGCGTTAAAAGGGAAAATAAATAAATCAAATACAAAGATAAATGGCAAGGGCTTTGTAGGGACCGACAGTGTTATGGTGTCAGCAGGCAATTAACTGAATTCTTTGATGAACTCAATCATCTGTATCTGAGGACCAGGTTTTAAAAAGCACGTTCACACATTCTCTTTGGATACTTCGGAGCAAAAGACAGTCTCAAATTCTTTGACACTCTTCCCATTAATGTACCAGGAGTAAGGCTTCATGACTTCAGAAGCTGGGCCATGAGAGGAATTCTCCTCCCAAAGCAAACACTCCCGCTGTGGGCAGCTGCCGTGCCACATGGAGGGAGGGCACAGAGGCGCTCGGGTCACCAGCCCCAGCTAAACCCGGCCATGGAGTCATCCTAAACCAGTAGCCAGCTGGACTGGGGCCACGAGTGAGGACACCATACTGGGAGGGGGTCTCTCCACAGCTCGGCCAGCCCCCACCTGTAAGACCCACTTCCTGAAAGTCTACCCGGTTCTGACCGTCATGGAGGGGAGACCAGCCACGTCCACCATGTCCCCTTCAAACTCCTGATCTACAAAATGTAGAAGCGGAATGAAATACTTGCTTTATACCCCAAAGTTTAGAGGCAGTTTCTGTGACCCCTCAGGGCAACAGAAACATGTCTTATCTAAAGGAACAACTTTTACTCAGCTCCTGCTGTTTTCCCACGGAAAGGGGTTCCTAGATTAGTTAAATATTCTGATTTTTTCAAAAGTGAAAAAATCTAGATCTTTTTCTTCTAATTTTTAAATATTGGCAGCTATTTCAAAAAATATTCTAAAATGCAGTTGAGGAAAGATAAATCCTATTTGTTATTCCCAGCTGACCCTGGAGACGCTGATTCACACATCTCTAATGAAGTCCTGCCTGCCTTTCCCCAGGACCTATGAGCTCACTTGAGTTTATCTCTGTGTCCCTCATACTCTTACAACCCAAAGACGAGCCTCCCAGAATGAGGCCTCATCTCCCAGCCCTGTCTTGGGACTCATGGGCCGCTAACTAGATGCCAGTGGGGATACCAGCATCTACTTTGGCTGTTTCACAGGCTGTGACAAAGCTCATTGTAAACAAATGAGTGGAAACAATTTGTAAAGAATGGGTGGTACAAAAATGTAGTGGGCTCCATGTGTCCATACCTTAATCCTCAGAACCTGTGAATGTGGCCTGATTTTGATAAAGGGCCTTTGTTCAGAAGACTGGGTGGGTTTGAACCAGGGACAAGAGTCCTGCAGACTCCCAGAGCAAGGCACACTCAGGAAAGGACTGTGCGAAGGCGGAAATTAAGGTGACACAGCCAAGGCCACGTTACAGTGTCAACCACATGAAGCTGGAAGAAGCAAGGAAGGGAATCTAGAATCTCTCCCCTAGAACCCTGAGGAAAGGGTAGCTCTCCCGGGACCTCGACTCTGGACTTCAGGCCTTCATAGCTGTGCATAAATTTTCAATGTTTGAAGCCACTAAGTTTGTAACAATTTATTACAGCAGCCATAGGAAATTTACACAATATATAAGCAAAACTATCATGGCCTCCCACTGATTTCCTAAGTAGTGCATCTTGTGGAGCTTTATAACTCTGGTCCTCAGGCTGATGGGCCTCTTTAGCTCAGAGACCTCTCCGTGAAACGGGCTGCCTCGCTGCTTATCAATAACGCCTGTGAAATCTCCACCATACTGGAAGAGTTCCTTCAACTGAGCATGACTGGTTAATGCTCTCATCTCCCTCCTGGCAATGAGCTCCTGAACAGGATGAGCCATTTCACACAGCAGTGACCCTGGAGGGGTCGCAGTAACTACTTGGAGCACGTCCTGAAAATGCTGAGTCTCTGGCCTTGTCTCAGACTTAGCAAGTCCACTGTCAGAGGCGGAAGGGTGGGAAGAGCAGAGAAGCTCCCGAGTGTCTGCAATGCACACCGAAATTGAAAGCTATTAATCTGTGAAGGAGCAACAGGGGTTAAAATCAGACAGCCAGGGGCTGATCTCCAGCCCTGCTCCTCACTGTCAGCTAAAGCCTGAGCAAGCAACCATAAGCTCTGTAAGTGCTAGTTCCTCTTCTGTATGACATTAATCAGAATGGGCCATCAAAGGGGCAAGGAAAAGAGGGTTTCCATGAGATCATGCGTGCCAATCACCAAACAGAGATGCTTAGTCAGTTCTGCATACTGTGAATGGTGATGAATACCAATGTTGATTATGACTCTACCTTTCTGAAACACAACCCCGGGGCCACCATATCAGCCCCTTATGAGCCTCCTGAATAGCCTGCTTAGGTCTAATCCACCAGTTCTCCACAGTGAAGCATCCCTTGCAAAATTTAAATCTGATCGTGTTTAATTAACAGAATCCTTGTGCATCAGTTCTATGATGTATAACGGATTTTCTAACTAGGCTTACAATGGCTACCTGTAGAATCAGGAATGGAAGAATGCGAAAAGGCTTCCCGGAGCACCAGAGGACCCAGCTGAAGATCAAGGGCCTGGAGCTCTCTGCAGTCTGGTGCGAGTCCATACTGGAAAGCTGAAGGGTCTTTGTTGGAAGGTGTTGGAAAGCTGTACAGTCTGCACCGGAAGCCTGAAGGGACAGAAGAGGAATGCCCAAAGGCAATGGCTGAGACCAAAGCACCTCCGGAGAAGCAGAAGGGAAGACTTCCTTGTTCTTTCCCTTTTTATTCCACCCAGGCTACAAGACTCTGTGTTGGTGCCACCCACATCTCTCCTCCGCGTGGGATTTACAACTTGCTCACCCACAGACACACCCAAAACTGTGCTCCACTAATCCACTAGGCATTTTTTTTTTTTTTTGTGCCGGGGATTGAACTCGAGGCCTTGTGCTACTAGGCATTTCTTAATCCATCAAGTTATCATTGTAATTAACTATCACACCATGCAAACTTTCCCTAAAGAGGAAAATCTAAAATATGAGTATAATGGTGACCCACATCCGTCTTTTTATTTGGGCCTTCCAAGACCAGTATGAGACTTAGAAATGAAAAAAAAAAAAACAAAACCCTGACTTCTTCAGTTCTCTATTTAAAGTCATTTGTGTGTATTTAAGTCTCAGGACCACGACTTCTTAGCTGCATAGCCTAATCTGTCTGGACCTCAGTTCCTGCAATATAACATGAATTGTTATAAACCTTAAGTGAGTTGGCTCTTGCTAAGTATTAAGCAAGGTTCCTGGCACATAGTAAGCCACTAAAAATATTCTCCATTATAAGAATGGTCTAAAAATTTTAAAACTATTTCTGGTGGCCTATTTTTCAGAATGGTCTAAAAATACAAGGTGATCTCTTCATTTTGCTGCACAGACATTCACAGCAAATTTACAGAGAGAGCCAGTGACCAGATGTGGGCATCCTAGAAGCCCAAGCTTGAGAAAAAGTTCAGATAATTTAGTCTCACTCACTTTTTAACCACAGCAGGACATTCTCATTGTAACTTGGAGGAAACCAGAGAGCCTTGTTCTTGTGATTGGGGGACCCAAGACAAAGCAGAACACTTTGCAAACGCCATCCTCCCAACTTCCTTGAGAAAGAGGCTTAAGGCAAGAACCCAAAGCTCCAATTTCTGCAAGAAGAAACGGAGTCACAGTGTTGTATGACCAGCCGAAGTTCACACAGCCAGCAGACGGTCAGCCCTGATGTCATCTGCGCTCCCCTCGCATGCTACTGAGTGGCGATCTCAAAACCAGGAAGTTGTTTGGGTCACAAAAATTGTTCCTGTGGGAAATGAATGTGAGGTGATAAACATGAGGTTGTGAGAAGCCAGAGGGATGAGGAAATGTTCTGGGTTTTTGTGTTGTTTGTGCTGAACCCCGTCTGAGGTGAACATTTGTTTGCTTTCATTCCCAAGATTGTACAAACAACCTCAGAAGAAGTTTCTAATGGTGAGTACTACTGGCAAGAGTGAAGTAGACTTTCTCCTGGGGTAGCGGACTGCCTGCCACAGTGCAGATGGAAGCTGGATGGTGCAACTGGGTGCTGGAGGACACTTCTATGAGGCTGGGGAGCAGAAATGGGGAAGGAGATCCCCCCTTTATAAGGTTGCAGAATGGGTGCCCCTTGGGAATAGCTAGAACAATTGTATCTCCGAGTTCCTGGTTCCTATCATCGGCATATTATTGAAAAAATAAAAATCCATAAATGCAATGATGATATTGATGAAAACAGCATATTTTAAAAAACTCATTTACAAAATGCATACATTACAAGGGTATCCACTGCCTGATGTTTTCTAGCTGTGCTAAAGAAGAGAGAAACTGGATTAGGAGGCTTCCATCTGGTTCCTTCTCTCTGTGGGTCCACCATGACTCAGAAGGGTCAAAAGCTTGAAGATGAAAGATTCTAGCCACCATTGAATGGACCCAGGATACAAATGACAGACTCCTGGACTCCTGGGAATACAGGCATGCCCAGCAGCATCTGAGGGCTTGGGCCTCTGTGCAATCACTTGCAGGACACAGCCTTTTGTAAACATCACCTTAGCAACTTCCCCGTGAGGCAAGGGGGTGAAGGAATCCACCCCAACACTTGGAAGGAAGCTAGGAGAGATAACACCACTGAGAAAACACTCAGGGGTAAACCAACAAGACTCTCACAAGGTTGGAGGAGGAGTTACTTACCTCCACTGCTACAATATGGCTAAACTGTGAAAATTTTAGGCTGAGTAAAATAAGCCAGATACTAAAGGACATTTACTATGTTGACCCACTTATACAAGGTATCTAGAAAGGACAAATTCGTAGAAACAGTAACTAGGATATAGTAGTCTGTCCTTATCTGAGGTTTCAATTTCTGCAATTTCAGTTACCCACAGTCTGAAAATATTAAATGGAAAATTCCAGAAACAACTAATTCATAAGGTTTAAATAACTTTTGTTACAGTATATTATCATTGTTCTCTTTGATTATTGGTTATGGATGTTATTCTCTTACTCTGCCTAATTTATCAGTTAAACTTCATCATAACTATGTAGGTATAGAAGAAAGCATGGCACATGCAGATATTGATTCTATACTATCTATAGATTCGGGCATCCACTGAGGGTCTTGGACTATGGTCTCTGCTGATAAGAGGGAACTACTTCAGTGGATGCCAAGGGATGAAGGAGCAGGAAGGGGAGTTACTTAATGGGTATAGAATCTGAGCAAGTTTTGAAAATGGATATTGGTAGCAATGGCACAACATTGCAAATGTACTTCATGCCACTGAAATGTGCTTTTAAAAAAATGGGCAAAATGGTAAACTTTGTGTTACATATATCTTACTACTAAAAAAAAAAATGTTTTTAATTAAGACCAAATCTGACAAAGTCCCTGGATTGCACCACCAATTTATAAGAAAAACAAGAAACAGACATGCTAAATGGCACCATTGATGAGGCAACCTGAAATTTTCACAATTTAAGAAATTTTCACAATTTAAGAAAAACAACAGCAACCTGGTTTCCTCAATGACAATAAAAATTCAAGGGAAGAAAAGAAAGCTAAATGGGGAAACAAATTTTAAGAGGCAAAAAAGGCATGTTGTTTGTACAGAAGCCAATTTGAACAAAAAACAACCGAGGTAATTTGAATCCTGACTGTATATTTAAATGATATTAAGAAAGAACGGAATTGTTATTTTGCTGAGATAGTGATCTTGTAAGTGTGTTTTGGAAAAGAATCCTTGTATTTTTTTTTGAATCTTTGTATTTTAGAGACACATACTAAAATAAAGATGGATATGATGTCTAGGATTTGCTTGCAAACACTAGGGAGGGTGAGAGAGAGCCAGAAGTAAGAGTCTGTACAAAATCTGCTTTTCCATAACCTCATAATTGATTAATTTCATGGAGGAAACAACTTCAGGCTGGTTCATTACACCATTATTCTCCCCTTGCGAAACACAAGCCTTCACAATACAAAGTTGGGGGATATGGACTTTGATGGGTCGATGACAATTAGAAGATATTTAAATGAACACAAATGCGTGTCTGAGTTCAGAATGGGGAGAGGAGACCAAGGCAGGAAGAACTCATATGAAAATGGTCTGAGGACTTAATGGCCCCGGAATCAACAAAAGCCAACAAAGAGACACATTTGCTGCAGGACTCCCACCGGAAGCCAGCAGCCTGAGGGTCCCCCACACCCGGGTGGGTGAAGGCCGGTCTGGCCCCGTGTGCCGACTCGAAGCCCAGAATCTATAAAAGACATCGTGGGACTGTGACCTGCACCCTGCCAAGTTCGACCTAGTGAACCAAAGTCTCAGTTAAAGACACAGGAATGGACATTCCAGGCAGGCAGCTTTTGGCTAAGAAGGGAGTTTTCTCCTCCTTCAAAACAGGATGGGACATCGTGGTGCTCTTGGCATTTTCTGTTCTGTTATCACTAAGCACAGAGAGGAGTTGATACAGCACTCGGAGTAGCAGCCCAAATTCAAAATGTCTCGAAGTTTATCTGACAAATAATATGCATTTGCATTCCGAGGACAATGATGCCTTGAGCTGTTAAAGATTGTGTTCTAGAAGCCTGCAGTCACCTGGTAGCTGTCTCTCCCAGCAGCACACTGCTCCATGCTAAAGTGTAAGAGGAGTCTGAGGTGGGGTGGGGAGAGCGTCTGCACCTTCCTGGCTCTGTGCACTTGAGATAGTAATTCAACCTCTATGTGCCTCAGTTTTACTCATCTGTAAAATGGCATTATTTACACTTGTTGTATGTAGTTTAATGTACAGATAAAAGCTTCTCACATAACAATGATGGCTATCATTTATTATGCCTTTGCTCTGAATCCCATACAGTTATTTCTGCTATACTGCTTGTTTTGAAAACATGAACTTATTCGGGCACGATTGACATATTAGGAAATAATTTGAGCATAATGTAAATTTTATGTTTGCTTTTGCCATATTTATCTGCAAGAAACATTAGGTGCACCCTGCCAAACCAAGCTGTATAGGAGTAAATAGAACACACCTAAACATTTCCCAGCTACCACAGCTGGAAACACAATGGTGTGTGCCTTGAGCCATGCTCACCGTATCCGGTGTAACAACTTCCCATCTGATTTCAAATAACTCTCCTATCTCTGCCTCCCAATAAGTCAGCTAAGGCCCTTTCGGCACGTACTTATAAAAGTAAACTTTAGGTCTTGCTTAAGATAAGCGACATGTTTGATTTAGTCTTGATGCATTTCTTAACCATCTAATGGATAAAACTGCTACTAGTTTATTAGGTCTCCATCTTTTTCATGAACACACATGTATATGCACACATATCGCCCTTGAAGATTTTGAGTATTTTCCCTAATCCAATTTTCCCACAAGGCCCTGTGGCTTTTATTGTGTGATCTTGCACGGCACATATTTTTTAGGGACATGTAAGTCATGTTTTAACAGATCTGGCTGTACTAAGCAATTTGCGTGTTTTCCGTTTCCCCGATAACTCAGTGAAATAGATACTGT
Source organism: Hystrix cristata (assembly GCA_004026905.1). Taxonomy (NCBI): domain Eukaryota; kingdom Metazoa; phylum Chordata; class Mammalia; order Rodentia; family Hystricidae; genus Hystrix; species Hystrix cristata. The sequence goes on along the minus strand of PVJO010010797.1, from coordinate 27,551 downwards.
TATTGTCTTCACATTGCAGGTACTTGGTAAATGATGGTTGCTGCTATTATTAATGATAACAATTAAATAAGGCCAGGAGCGTGAAAAGGCCCCTTGTCGGCTCCAATGACACTTCTTACTGTTAAGCAAGCAGTAGTACTATCAATGATGGGTTTTTGTTTGATCGGTCCCTTCCACTGTCCATAGCCTCCAGTCATGGAGCCCTTTGGCCCAAGAGCACAGGCCACAGGCCACCGTGAGCCCGCCGCCAGCTGCCATCCACCTGCCAGGCGGGCCGGCAAGCCCCGGGCTGACTGCTCCCTCCTGTTTAGTCTTCCACAGTCCTCCATTCCCCCCTCAATTCAGAATCTTCACCCAAGATCAATTGATTGGTTGCTGGGAACTTAGGATGGCTCAGCCAAATCGTTTCCATAAAACACACCCGATTACTTGTGGCCCAGATGTCTGGGGTACGTCCACTTCTCCCGGCTTTGAAGTCAAGTGAAGGCCCAGAAGGAGCCCTGAAGGTCCTTGTTGTGGAAGAAGGTTTGCTCCCGAAGCCCGCCCCTGGTCCTTCACTTCTGTCTACGGGCTTTCCCAGTGGAATAAAAGCCTTCGTAAAGTGAAAAGCTAAGAAATTCGTTTATTCTCAGTCAACACCTCAGGTGGAGGACATTCTCTGCCGGGCACAGTGCCGGCTCCTGGCAGCAGCATAGAGAACACAGACCGTCCACCCCGGGGAGCCCCACAGGAAGCACTCACAGGCACAGCCTAAGAAAAGCCTCCATGCTTTGGGCATGTTTTCAAATTAAATTTTAGAAAGGATGCCCACAATGTATCTCTACAGTCAGATTTCTGAGATTTAAAAAATGGTGAGTTGAAATGTCAGCTTTGCCACTTCTTAAATGTATCACCTGGAATAATTTGGTTACCCTCTCTGAGCGTTAGTCTTCGCGCCTGTACATGGTGACTGTTTGTGTGCTGAAGGGTTGCCACGCAGAACACAAGGACACGCCATCTAAGCATCCGGCACAGTGGTGCTCAGCACTGCAAACATGTCAGTGTGCCCGCCTTCGACTCAGTTAGCTGTTACCTCCAGGGCAGCAAGAGCTTAGCACCTACAGAGCTTAGCGCCACTGTTTCCCGACCATGCATCCCTGAAAGGACCCTCCAATTCCACCTAGAGCCTCACTACAGGCCACTTCTTGTGGACTGGGGTTCAGAACATGGACAAATAGACTTGGCTGAGTCTAGGAGGGACAGTTTACCTAAAGTTCTAGGTAGGAGATCGTCTCACTATTCTGCAGCCCCTCAGCGAGGTCTCTGGGAGCCTGTGGAAGCCTCCAGAGTTCTGGACATAATAAAACCAACCACTCACCTTCATGGAAAAAGAGGTAACCCAAGCCCTAGAGACTTCTGGGAAAATGGCAGAGCAGTAAGCAACAACCACTCAGTGTCTCCAAGACTCAGAATCCAAACACTGGAAAATAACAACTTGGGAAAGAAAAGAAAGAGGGAGGCAGATCCAGGGACCCAGGAAGGGTCTGATGGGAAAACTGGAGCCTACAGAGAAATCGAAGAGACAGAACATGATGCAGAAAAAGAAAGGGGCAGTCTGCACTTTCTCCCCAGCTCCTGGCTTGTGGCTCATGAGAAAGGAAGGTCAAATCTACAGAGACCAAGTCAAAGTGGGGACCCCAGAGGCCTGCGGGGAGAAACAGCACTGGGATGGACCAGCAGATGCTCCCTGCTACAACGCAAGGTGAGTGGCTCCAGCGCAAGGGCCCACCATATCTGGAGAGGGTGGCCTGACGCCATTCCTGGGAGGGGTCGTCTGATTCCGGGACTCGGGGCAGCCACTGGAACCAGCCGTAGTAAGAGAGCCAAGGAGGTCAGGCTGGCAAGAGACCCCCCAGAGGGGCTTAAGCTACAGGTCTCTGTCCCAACCCCATGACAGAGGCCAGGCTCAGCCCGAACTGCTCTGCATTTGAAAGTCGCAAAACTGGTGCCCTGGCCCTCATCCTGCCGCCTGCTGGGGCCTGCCTTCAGCAGAGACCCAGGTCCGAGGGGCCTCCTGCATCTACCATCATGAGCAGGAAAGCATCTTGGCTTGGACACTGCCCTGAAATAGTAGACCTCTGTCTCCAAAACCACAGAAACCCCACAAAAAATTCCTTTATCTTTTTGGTGTTTTATTGTTTGTTTTGTTTTTGTTTTTTGTGAGTGTGTGCATTGTTTTTAGGTTTTTGTTTTGTTTTGTTCTTTTTCTCTTCTTTCCTTCTCTCTTTTCTTCTTCGCTGGTTTCCTGGGGCTTGGGAACTCTCCTTTTTCCTTCTGCTTTGCTTCTTATCTCTTTTTCTTTTTTGTTTATTTTTTTCTCTCCTCCCTTTTAATTTTTCTCCCTTCAATTATTCCCTCTCATTTTTACTTCTATCTAATTTCTTTCTTTTTCTCCCTCTTTTTCTTTTATCTTCTATTTGTTACCAGTTTTTCTCTTACCTTTACTTAATTCTATAAACACCCTTCTACTCCCAAATAAGATCCTTTTTACTGCTTTTCTCTCCTCTATTTCATATCCAAGAGTTTAAGGTTTCAAAGTTTTCCTCTTGGCTTCCCCCAATCCCAATTCCTATACAGTAATACCTCAGTTTACAAATGCTTCTATTTGCAAACAATTTGGTTCAGAAACAAAAATGTTTAGCAAAATTTTGCTTATGTTTGCAAACTCCACATCAGGTGACAAATGTGACCATGGCCATCCTCCCCACACAAACACGAACACAGCCATCTTCCCCAAAACTGTAAAACAAACTAGGTTCATAAACCAAGGTACCACTGTATCTTTAAGAGTATAACCTGAGAGCTTTGTTAATCTTTTGATAGTTAATGCTGTAAAATTACTGTTGGATTCTTTTCTACCATTAGTGGAGATAGAGCTGTTGCATCTAGCACATACTAGCTATAGGCCAATACGTGGGTTGTCTCACTGTTAACACCATAATTTCAAATTTCTTCTCTATGATTAAGAGAGGCACATAATTGGTTTTTATGGTATGTTAAAATCTAATTTTCCTTGGATGATACTACTGTAGCTGACTCACTTCATATTAAGAGGGTCACAATTGTTGCTGTTTCTTTTTGAGCCAACACCCAGACTGCCTTTACGACATTAAAAATACTAGAATATAGTCCCATAGAACATAGTTACTGGGCTGTCTACCCTGCATCCTCCCATCCCAAATTAACCAAGATAGTCAGATCTTAGGGCCATGGTAAAGGATTACAGTTAGTCACACCCAAAGTACATCACTGAAAAGCAACTAAAGAGATCTCTGTACTAGCAATGGTCTTTAGACTATAAGCATTCACAAACCTCAGCACAAAACAAAACAAACAAATGAACAGTAGCAATAGAAGCATGGGAAGAAAAGGCAACAAAATACCACCTAAAACTTCCAACTCCCTCGAAGCCAATCCCAGGGGAACCAGGGGACAGAACAGCACAAGCCACACACCCAGATGAGTCAAACGGGTAACAGAGCAGGTTAGAAAATAGCTTGAAGAGATATTCGGCAGTATTAGAGAAGATACAACTAAACAGATAATGGAAACTATAACCAAAAAAGATGTAGAAGTTCTCAGAAGACCTGACTAAAAAGCTAGATGAGCTAAACAAAATGATACAAAACATGAATAACCAGTTTACCAAAGACTTTAAGGTCCATAAAATGGTTTCAATCAGAAATCCAGGAGATTAAAACTCATATTGAAAGTACATTATGGGCAGCAGAACAAACCATTGTGAGGACAGAATTTCAGAACTAGAAGGTAATGTTGCCTTCAAAGACCAGCCACTCAAAGATACCTTAAAAACAAGAGAATGTGAAAAATGGACCCAACAACTGCTAGATGATGCAAAGAAAACTCAGCTAAGAATAACTGGAATAAGTGAAAAATCAAAAGACGACACAAATAGCATTAAAAACCTGTTCACAGATATAATGCAGAAAACTCCCCAGATATGGAGAAAGAAACATACAGATAAGTGCTGCATATAGATCCCCAAAGAGCCACAACCAAAAGAGACCTGCTCTGTGCCAATTATACTCAAAGTACCAGAAGTCCATCACAGGGACATAATCTTAAAAGCTGTTAGAGAAAGGCAATGAATCACACATAAAGGTAAACCCATTGGAATTACAGCAGACTTCTCTATACACGCTTTAAAGGCCAGCAGGGCATGGAGAGCAGTGTTTCAAGCCCTAAAAGATAACAACTTCCAACCCTGATTTTTGTATCCTGTAAAACTTTCCTTGAAAGTTGATGGAGAAATAAGATATTTCCACAAGAAGCACCTCAAGAAATTCAGGAGCACCAAACCAGCCTTACAAAAAAATTATTTTTTTGAGGGGGGGATCAAACTCAGGACTCATGCTTGCTAGGCAAGCGCTGTACTATTTGAGCTAAATCTCCAGTGCCCTCCCCCAAAATTGTTAAGTGTAACCTAGAAAGAAACAATGAAGCCAGCGAGGCCAGTAAGTCAAAAAGAATGACTGTACCTGGTGGGATGAGCGGCAGAGCCACCCACCCTTCTCACTCATGTCTCCATGTTGATTATGATCATTATGTATACAATGTACCAATACATATTCTTGGTAAAAATAATAAAAAAAATTAAAAATAAAAAAATTAAAAATAAAATTGAATTTTCTTTATCCCCCCTAAATGTCATCTTAATCCATTAATCCACTTCTGTGCATGATGTAAATATTTAGTGGCTGGCTTCTTTTTCCCCAGGGGCTGAGGAGGGAATGGTTCTGATATCAACCAAATGTACGAAGAGTTTTTATTGTGAAATATAATATCACTTTATTTTTTCAGCTTTGTCAAGAAATGAATTGTGAACAACCAACATGTGTCCCTTGATGTTGACGGTTCTAGGTTTGGGTCTGGGCAGTTAACATGCCAGAGAATGCCAAGATTCAGTTTGGGGACACAGCTAAATCCTCTTTGAAAGTACTGAGGGCACCACATGCTAAAAACCTTAAATGTGTTATTTCTAACCTCTCAACAACCCTGAGAAATAAGAATTATTATTGCTATGTCCTTATTTGTAAAGAAATTGAGGCCCAGAGAGGCGGAAACCAAAAAGAGCTTACTGGCCTTTCTTGGGATGTCTTGGCACGACATGGAATTTCATTCCAGAGAACCCAGATATGTTCGTAAAATTATATTTATCAAAATTGTGTTTATTGATCCATGTCATGTTTTATTAAATGTCTATTCCTGTGTCCTCCACCCACTGTACCCAAGAGGACCACAATGATGTTTGTCTTGCTTGTTGGGTCAACAAATATGTGAGTCCCCTGGTTGTAAAGTTCCAGCCTAACTTCCAGAGTCTCACTGGTGAGCATGATGGCTTTGGGACTTCAGGAGCTCACAGACCAACGTTCAAAGCTGTAGCCTAGTTCCTAGCTCAGCACCTGGCACACAGCAGAAATTCAGCACGAGTGTGCAAAAGTCAAGACAGCCTGTTCCTGAGACCTAATGCCTCCTCATGGAATGGCCATCACAGTGTCCTTTGCAACCCAGCTACTTCCTCTTTCTTCATGCTCATTGTCTCAACAGTCCCCTTTCCAGCCCTACCATGCCAAACCAAACAAGCTTTAATCAAACAATGCTCTTTCAGATCAGCCTACCTTTGAACTCACCTACTTGGAGGGCAAGGCCCATCAGATGCAAAACTCCACCCAAAAAGCCACCTCCTCTGTGAGGTCTTCCCAACCCACCATCGCAGCCAGGCACACTGCTCCACGCCACCCTGCTACACCTGGTGGATGCCACGTGTGCACACGAGTCCTGCTGCCTGTGGGAGTCCCCTCACTGCCTTTGCAACATGGCTGTAGATCTTCCAGAATAAGCTCCACACAGGCTCATTTTTGCATAATCTTGTATCTGATAGGAAGCGTCAACTCTAAGTAATAGAATATGCGACAAATGGCTTGCAGTGTGCAGACACTCAGGGTCTCCCCGACAAGAAGACTTGAGGTGAGTACACCCAGGTCTGCTTCATTCAAAATCACAATGACGCTGCAAGACACCAGTACTCGCTGTCGTTCCACCCCGCTCCTCCTGGCAATGTATCTTTCCTGGGATTACAAGGCAGCACATGGGCTCGGGCTCCCTGCGTAGACCCGATAATGCCAGCAAAGGGAACGTGTGGAAAATGGGGAGATGTGCCCCCTCTGATGTTTCTTTTTAAGATTGAAAAACACATTGCCAGTCATCCAAGTTGATTTTGCTTTACATCTTATGGGCCTGAAAGGTGTCCTATGTCCAAACGGGAGACAGCTGCTGGCGATGAGAGACCCCCCGGGAGAATGTAGATGAATTCTTTTCCCCGAGAGATGAAGCTTCAGAGGAGAGTGAGCGAAATCAGGGCTCTGTAAGCAGAGGAGGACTTGGAATAAACTCAGGTGACAAGCCAGAATCTCCCGCCTACCCGCTGTGGCTTTGTACTACACAGAATTACTGTCCCTCTAAGGCGTACAACTTCACTGTTCACTGTGGGACTCTTGCTAAGGAAGACCTGGTAAAAACTGCTGTGTTTATTGGAGTGAGTCTCCAGGTCTTCTCTAGCTGGTTTTCCCCTAAGAAACACGTCTCCACTCTCCTGCCAACTCTAGGTCAGTGCTGTGAATTGATTCATTCACCCAGCAGAAATGAGTTGAGAGTTCTACCCTGCGCCAGCTCATGAACCAGGTACTGAGAACACAGGAATCAAGCCACACACCCCGCCTGCCACAGCTGCGCCTACTGATCAGTCTCATTTTTCCTTCCAAATAGAGACACGCAAAGAAGATGTCCCACTTGTATAAATTAGGAAATTGAGGTACAAATTAGGAATGTACTATTCCTGCCAGTACAGAAGTTCTCAGACAGAAATGCAACCAGCCAATTATAGGTCTAATTCTAATTCCAGTCAGCTATGGAAAATGACCCAATCTGAGTTCCATCTCATGCTATCATGTGGTAAATGAGACAGAACACTAGTGTTTCTGGTCCCCGTTCCCTAAACAGCATTTTCCAGAGTGTGTTCCTAGGAGATACTCCTGGAAAAAAGAAGGGTTCCACGGTCAACTAATTTTGTGAAATACTGCCTACTAGCCCCACCTCCTCTCAGAGAGTAACAATTCACTTTAATGCACTAAAGTCCCTGAGAAGTCCTATAATAATAAGCTAGTTTAACTCAGCAGGCCTAAGTTTAATTTGTTTATAGAGCTCTTTCTCATAACACTCATTCATTCACTAAATAAACAGTTATTGGGCATCCGCTGTGTGAGATACACTACATAATTCTGAGCAGAACAGATGTGGTTCCTGCCTGGTGGAACTCACAGAGTACTCCACATCTCCAAGAACAGAGCTTACTTGGGTAATGAGCACTAACATAAACCTCTATGATTGACTATGCATTTTTATAATTAATTACTTAAATCTATCCCCACAGGTTCTATTATCAATCCATCCAAGGTGGCAGAGATGAGGATTCCGTCCAGGACCCCCTCCCGGAGATCAATACCATCTACATGAGTTGTGTGTTTCAGAAGATCCTTGGATCTATGCATCAGATTTAGACCTAATAGACTCCTGAAGGTGGTTGCTGGGCTATGGCATACGTCACATCTGCTCACTCCCAGTGGCCATAGCAAAGCACATGGCTGGGCTGGACCCCTAGTCCATTGAAGAGCCAAAGCCACATCCTGCCCTTGTACAGGAGACACGGCGAGTCACATGGCACCCTGAAGAGGGGGAGGACACAGTCCTCTTGCAGGAAGGGCAGGGAATGAATACCGTGGACAGCTCGATGACGCTGGAAAAAGAAGAACAGCCAGGAGTAGGGCTATGAGAAGGGCCTCTGAGGCCAGACTGACCTGAATTTGAATCCACAGCTTGTAGATATGAGTTGAGTGGTCTTGGGAGTACAATATAAACTCCCTAACCCTTAGACCCTTCTTCTGTAAAATGTGGATAAGCATGTCTACTTCACCAATTTTGGCAAAGAGTCAATGAGATAAAGCCAAAGTTCTCAACACAGTGGTCTGATGAAACACTCAGGGAACAACGAAGTGACTCTTGTGGGTTTCCCTTTCATCCAAATCGATGGTCCTCAAACCATACTTCTTGAGATCCTCTAGTTCTCACCACTCCCATACAATTCTGAGCTTCGTTTGGCAAGACAGCATCTCTCAGCCTGGAAGAGGCCACCGGGTCCAGAGTGACGTGGAGGAAGGAAAACAAAGGAAAAGATAACAAGTGAGAGTTTTGACAAGCTGTTCCTTTAGAAGTCGCTTAATCACAGACAAATCAACCATCGTGACACATGCAAATAACTTGCCTGGGACAAGTAAATATACCTTGGCCTCCTGATACCTGAATCTGGCTTTGGAAAAAGAAAAAAATTTGCCCAAGAGTCAAAATATGAATAAGTGAAGACAGAAGATCAGGGTGAATGCTCTTGGCTCTGACCTACAGCTGGGTTACTGAGAAGACAGGTTCTTCTCACCCTCCCTGCTCAAGCAGGAAAAGCAGCCCTGCTCCCACAAGTTCTGACTCAAGATGGCCCAGGCCACATGCGTCTCCTTCCTCTCTGGTAAGAGGGAGTGATTTCAGCAACGCGACCTTTTTTCCTCTGCAAACTGCATCGAAGGTCATTAGCAATGGAAAAGCTGCCTGTCTGGCCACTATGTATTGCACTGTTGGGCAGGAGCTCCTTGGAACCTGGGAAGTAGTATAAGAAGGGTCCTGGGTTGCAAACACAAGGACTCAAGTTCGATCCCCAGCACCAAAAAAAAAAAAGAAAGAAAAAAAAAGAAGGGTCCTGGGGAGCCGGAGCTGTCTTTCTCTATTCTCATGGAGAGGCAGGGTATCAGAATAGCCCCTTGCTTTTCTCTGGAATGTCTTCCATAGGATGGAGGTAGACCACAAGACAAGCTCACCACAGCCCTGTGGCTACTACAAAGCCTGGTGGTTATGCACATCCGCCAATCTGGCTTTATTCTTACCTATATGATCTTGACAAATTATGTAACTCACTCGAGCATCGATAAAAATGGGGACTTCCCATAAGTTACTTTTTGCCTTTTCATCCCTCAATCATCCTCCTAAGGCTCATGATTCCCCCAGGACAGGTGACTGATACAACTTTCGCTCAAGTGAGCCTTACCTGGAATCACTTCTTAAATGGAATTCAGGTCGTCTGAGAATGATTTCTTAATGTTTATGTGAACCTCATATCGTATGAACTTTCAGCAATATTTATTTAGCGATATTTAACTGATCGTCACATCTGTGTGGTGGTGGTGTTTTTTCCAAAACGTTGTCAAACCAAACAGATATACCCTTCTCTACTTTTACAGATATTTAAAATTATCTGTTGTCATTGCCTGCCGTGCTTCTCCTGGGGACCTCATAATGAAAGGACAGCAGGTCACACACACACACACACACACACACACACACACACACCCTGTGAGTTCACACTGAGCCTCGGGTCAGTAGAATGTGAACAGAACTCTGGGACACACCCAAGAAGGAGCACCAGGAGGCCCGTGTTTCTGCTAGTGCTCTTTTCCTTCTGATCCAGCATCCCCAGGCCAGTGTCCCCAAGGCTGGCCCATCCTTGTAGAGACAAGAGGCTCGGAGAGAGTCGTAGTTAACCTGAACCGGCAAAGTTCATGAATGAGAAGTAGATTTTGTTCCCGTAAGCCACTGAGACAGGGTTGTGCTTTGTTTCCATGGCACCACTTAGCCTGCACTACACAACTTCCATGAGGAGGGCGAGGAATGATCACCGCATTGTATAGACAAGGACATGGCAACCGGGATGTGCCAGAAGCCACCCAGTTGTGGGGTGGCAGCCTGCACGTTATTTGTCTCAAAAACTCGTGCTCGTCAGATCACACTATATGCTTCCAGAACAATTCGGTTCCTCCAGAGAATGTCTTGATAGTTCAGGTTTTCATTTATTCTTCCATATGTTCTCATCTGACTCATCTATCAGTCTAAGTTCCATGAAGGATAGAACTATATCTCTTTTTTTACCATTTTACCCTCAGTTCTTAGTACATGTTGGAATCTACATCTAGCTGAACGAAATGAATGAGTCAGCTCATTCACTGCTTTGATTCCTTCATCTATCTTTATTCTTTTATCTATCATCTATCTTCATCTATCACCTTTTGTCTTTATGTTGAAGAGACAAAAGGACCACTCAAAGAAGTAGAAAATGTAAGCTCAAAAGGTAAATTAGACTCCATGGCTTGGCCGGCATCAAACTTGCATGGATGACGCCCTTAACTATCCAAGTTACTCACTTCCCCTAAGCAGGACCACCTCGTCACTCAGGCCCTGCCAGGGAAGGACGTCTGCAGCCCCAGACCAGACTGGACGGTTCTGTGCCTCGCACTTCAACAGGGCATACGTCAAGCCAGCACCTTCATCTTCTTGCCCAAACCTTCCTTTTCTGCCCGATCACCCACTCAATTATTCAGAGCCTCCCTTATATCTCACACCTGACATGTGACATTATTCTTCCTTTCCCTGGCTCTTCTAATCTTAGTTGTAGGCCTCATGCTCTCTCACCCACACTCCAGCAGAAAGTGAGCCCCACAGCTCTGGCTCCCCACACTCTGGCTCCCCTCAAACATTTTCCATATTGAGGGGGTGTGGGAGGGCTTTAAAAATCAACAAACCACAAATTCACACACACATATCTAACTAAGCAAGCACGTCACCCTCCTGCTTAGTGAAGGTGGAAGATGGGAGATGTTATCTGCTTTGGTGTTTCTCAAACATTTGTAATCATAAGAATCACTTTGGGCCACCTGTTAAAAATACAGGTTCCAGGGTGCCACCCTCAACCTACTTAGTAGGAATCTCCAGGGAGGGCCCCAGTGACGCTTTCAAATAAATGCTTCAGTCAGTGCCTCTGATTACGTAAGTTTAACCACTTACAGTCCAATTACACAAATACAGGAGGACCAAAACCTGCATTTTGGGTTAATTTTTATAAGTAATATAAACATATTTGTCAAATTTATTCAATAATTTTTCTGTGTACGGTATATTTTAAAGCGTTCAATACACAACATAACGTTACAATCTAAACAGTAGTATCTAGTCTCTTCCCAAATTCTTTTTGCATTATTGTCTTTCTTTGAGCAACGCACTTTACACTGTCATTCCGGCCTTTCCTTTTGTCCTGTGAGTGGTATAATGTCAATAAAATGGTTACCCACCGAACATTATGGTGAAGACATCAATGATAGACTTCCTGGTTGGTGTTTTGCCAGCCTGAATTTTTCAGTTATTTGGTCTACTGGACCTAATCTAAAGTGTAAATGACTTTTTGAACCACTTGTTTTGAATAAATAACAAATGAATTTCGTATTGTTTGGTCCAGAAGGTGTACAGATTTTTGTAACAATATTTTTCCTTTGCTTTTTGATTGCAGGATAGCTTGTTAAATGTTGGTCAACTCCGTCAAAACCACCCATAGAATTATTACAGTCATGAACCACTACTGGAATTTTTTTAGTTTCATTTCTTCTTTCAAGTTCTGTCATTTCTGTCTTATGAATAGTTGACAATAAGATGTATTTTTGGTCTTTCCATTTCATGACACAGATTTTCCCTCTCTGATATGCTAACATTTCTCCCTTTTTCGGTTTTTTTTCTTTGGAGCTCTTTTGGCACACACATCCTGTTCTGTCTCATTGCCCCAAACATGTCCATTGTGTATTGTAAAAGGGTATCACTGAGTTCTGGAGAAATACAAAAACTATATCTAACCTGTAAGAGTTTTTATAGATTGTAGCACAAAATTATAGGTTATTTTTCACAAATAAAATAAACACAAATTAATAAAAGAAAATAACCAGAATTTATTACTAGATTTCACTAGAAACAAACATCAAAGGTGAATGAAACATTCTAAATTAAAAAGTAGTCAATAGAAAACAGACATACGAGTGTATCTCATGTAAACAAGAATGGACTCATTGAGATGACACCTGCTTGAGTGATGCTCAAGGTAGTCAGAACATAAACAAGTGTGTGCCTGAATGATGCTCGGGGCAAGCAGGTAGATGGGTAAGAAACACTAAAATAGCCTGTTAGTCAGAATGAGATTCAGCTGTGAATAGCAGCACCCTAAAGACAACAGGGACCCAAACGAGATGAGGGTATCTCTTTCTCCCATTGGACCAGATGGTGATCCAGGACTGACGGATATTCATGACATCAAGAATTCAGGCTCCAAGCTGTCTGCTGTCTACAACCTCCAGCTCATGGTCCAGCGACTCAGCACGCACATTCCCAGTTCAGGATGATAGAGAAATGGAGGTCGTGGGTCTGAGTCTCGAGGAAGATTCTCAGGACCGCCAAGGGATTCCTCTGTTGGGAGCTATTGACCTGAAATTGGGTCGCTCGGCCCCATCTAGTTGCAAGAGAAGCTGGGAACTGCAGTCTTTATGTCCCTATCGCAAAATGTTGAAAAAATCGGCATTGGGAGGTAACTACAGAGTCCAATTCTCCCATTTAACAGAAAAAAAAAATCTGAGACCCAAAAGATTAGGCAGTTTGCCTAAAATCACAGGATAAGTTACTAACCCCATTTTTTGCAACGTCTTTACCTTTACTTGCCCGAAAGGAAGATTTGCCACAGGGAGGGAGGAGCTGGTCGAGAGGGAGCACACAGGGTCGGCATGCTTCCCAAGGCCCTGAATCTGCATCTCCAGCTGTGGCCTCAGCTTTCCCACAGCTGTCTGTGCCCCAAGAAACCTGACTGTTGGGAGGCAGTCGTTGGTCAATGCTCGCCGGAAGACAAGGTGCTGACCTCCAGCAGGAACATGTTTTTGGGGACTGATCCTTTCCATCCATTGCCTCCACACTCCTCATTCAAAGGCTGCAGCCTCTCTGTGTTAAGGTTTCCTGTTTATTTTGGACAAAACAGCCCTAAAAGAGGTCACCAGCACCTCCCTTGCCTGATGGCTCTCTGATGCCTTTTGCTTCCCTACTCCTGGCCACACCTAATCATTCAGTCATTCAGCAAACCCTTCTGAACATCTGTGCCAGACACTATGCTTGGCCTTGGGGATGCAAGAAGGATGAAACAGATGAAGCCCTCATGTCACCCCCACAGCTAGTAGGTGACATGGACAGGAAAGGCCATTGACATAGAGAGAATGGCAGTGGCACTGTACTGTGGAGCCTGACAGGCCCAAATCTCAGCTCTGTTAGCCATTGCCTGAATGATCACGGGCAGATCTAACTCCTCTGCCTTTGTTTCTTCATCAGTAAAATGGGGATATTGACCTGTCGTCCAGGGAGTGGGGCTCATCCAGAGGCACTGGTCAGACTGTGCACCACATAAAGCAAAGCACGAAGAACAGCGAGGCTGAGCAGGACTGACTGTGTGTGCCTGCCTTGGGAACACTGAGGAGAGCAAAGTCGGCCTCAAAGAATCAGAACCAAGGGCCGAAAGTTAAAGACATTCTCCCCGGTGTAACAACATGGGCAAAGGCACAGCCAGGGGCCGTTTTCATGGCTACCCTGTCTTCCATATTGTGGGAGCAGGGAGCAAGCCGGGCATCCCTGGAGGATGAAACAATGAGAAAAGGTAGCTCAGTAGAACTGTGGTGGCGGTAGGTACAGAATCTTAACATGCAGAAGCTTAAATGTTAAAAATTAGGTATCTCATACAATGGGAAGTTCTGGAGGTAAGTCATTTCAGGCTTGGGTTAGTCACCCTGTCAATGTCTTTGCACTTCCCCTGGTCTTTCCTTCATGGTTGCAGAATGGCTGCCACAGCTCCAAGTATCACACCCTCACATAACATCCCAGGAAGGAAACAAAAGGCAAAAGAAAATTTCTTTCTGCCATTTTCTCCTTTTATTAGAAAGAGAAATCTTTTTTTTTTTCTATAAGCAGGCCAGCAGTCTACCAACCAGGACTGTTTGATATACTCAATTTAGTCTATACTACTCACTGGCAAAGAGGAATGAGATTGTCATGAATACGTTAGAGTAATCATGGGTTGTTTTCCTATGACTTGGCACACTGCCACCAGCATAGAGTAAGGGTTCCTATCTTACTCGATTTCCTCATTGCTGGGATAAATTACCTGATACCTACAATTTAAAGAAGAAAAGGTTTATTTTGACTCACAGTTTGTAGAGGCTCAGTCCGTAACTTGCTGGACCAAGGTGGAAAGACATGGTGGAAGGGGTATGAGTAGAGGAGAGTAGTTTCAATAAATGGCACTGGGAAAACTGGATGTCCACAGGCTAAAGAAGGAAAGTGACCCCTTTGCCACACCTTTTACCAAAACCAACTCAAAGTGACTGAAAGACTTAAATGCAAGAACTATTAGAAGAAAACATAGGGGAAACTGCAAAACAGTGGTCTGGACAATAATTTTTCAGTTAGTACCCTGAATGCAGGCAACACAAGCAAAAAGAGACGAATGCATTGGTGTCAAACTAAAATGCTTCTGCACAGCAAAGAATACAGTTAATACAGTAAGAGAAAAGCCACAGAATGACAGCAATCATCTGCAAACCATGCATTTGGCAAAGGATTAATATCCAAAACACTCAGCCAATAAACAAAATGCTCAATTAAAAAGGACCTCAGTTGTTATTAGTACACATCGAATTGTTTCTCTGATATGAGAAACCATAAGTGTAAATAAGGACAAAGGGGTAGAATAGATATTATGTTTAAAAAA
>PVJO010010797.1:0-12681 GCA_004026905.1 Hystrix cristata | reverse complement strand
GGAATTCAAATTAAAACCACAGTGAAATATCACCTTGCACCTGTTAGCACAGCTTTTAACAAAAAGATGAAACGTAAGTGCTGATGAGGATGTGGGAAAATGTGCACTCTTGGACACTGCTAGTGGGAATGTGAATCAGTATAGCCATCATGAGAAACAGTACAAAGTTTGCTAGGGAACAAGAGAGGGGGAGGGAGAAAGGAATGGAGGGACAAGAGAAATAAGAAATGGAAAGAAAAAATGGAAACAAAGCTTTTGTAAATGAGGAGGCAGGAGGGGGGTGAAGGGAGGGGAATGGGAAAAAAAAGAAGGAACAAGATATATCACGTACAGGTACAAATCCCCTATGATGAAAGTTATCAAGAGATAGTATTCAAAAGAGAGGAGAACTAGATAGGGAAAAGGGGGATAAAGATGAAGGTTAAAAGAAAAGTAAGATGAAAGGGAAAAAAATGGAAAAGTGTAAATAAACTTGTTGCAAATAGAGAGGGGTGGGTGAATGGAAGGGAGGGGAGGGGAAGGGGGAAGAGGGGGGAAAGCCAAGATACATCATGTACAGGTACAAAATAACCATGTTGATTATGATCATTATGTATATAGTGTACCAATACATGTTCTTGCTAAAAATATAAAAAAAAAATAAAATAAAATAAAATAAAGAGAAAAAAAAAGCCCTGCATTCAATCTTCAGTGCTGTAAACAAACGAAGACATATGCTGAAACATTTACTATTATATATTTGTAATTTAAGGCGGCAATTTGAAATAATTCAACAAAATAATTAAAGCAAATATGACAAAAATGTAAAAAAAAGAAAACTAAAAATAGAAATATCATATGGCTCAACAATCTTACTTCGTTTGATAGACATCCAAAGGAAAGGAAACTAGTATGTTGAAGAGACATCTATCTTCCCATGTTCACTGCAATTTTTGTCACAATAGCAAAGGACTGGAATTGACCTAAGTGTCCATCAAAAGACTAGATAAAGACTAGATAAAGAGTTACATATGTAATGGAATAATATTCAGCCTTAAAATAGAAGAAAGTTCTGTCATTTTTTGTAAATGTAAATGAACCTTATTAAGTGAAATAAGCCAAGCAAATAATGACAAATACCGCATGATCTCACTTATATTTGGAATCTAAAAAAACGGAAGCCATAGAAAGAGAGAGTAGAATGCTGGTTATCAGAGGCTGGAGGGTGGGGAGGAGGGATCAGTAGTTACTGATAGATACAAAGCTTCAGATAAACAGGAGGAGGAGATTCTGAGATTTATTTCATAACAGTGTGATTATAGTCAATAACGTATTGTGTATTCCAAAATAACTAAGAACAAATTTCATTGCATCATAAAAAACTCTAGGTAAACTTGGTAATGGATATGTCAATTATCTTAATTTAATTTTTCCACATTTTATAGCTATCAGAACGCCACATTGCACCTATAAATGTATACGATTATGAAATGTCAGTCAAATATTATTAACAACAGAATAGCAGTATTTTAAAGCACTAATGGAAGATTTACCATATTGCCATTTCCTACCCTGAAACTCATGAAACCAGGTGTTGGGATGGGACTCCTATCAGCGGGGTCCCCGAGTGACCAGAGTGAGGGGAGCACCCCTGCGAGTCCCACGCACAGGGAGGGCGGCACCAGTGAGACATAATCCTGTAGCCACAAATCACTACAGGGGCCTGTTCATTACCGGTAATGTAAGAGGCAAGCAGTACCTGTGGGAGAAGATGGGGCCATAATTCTCTTTCTTCCCTGCTAATTCTCTCATAATCCAGCAGGAGTAATCCCCACATTTGCTCCCCATGCAGAGGCCCGTGCTAAGCAACGCAAGGCTGGTAGCCACCCAGCAGCTCCAGAAGATTGCTGTTGCTGTTATCGCTCACATTTTCCAAGTAAAGAAAAAAGATATAAAGAGTTGGAGTTAAGGCTCTAGGTCACATGGAAGGTGAGCACTCAAGCTGCAATCCAAAGCCAGTGTGTTAGAGCCCACTCCTGCATCGGACCAGGGTACACCCTCCCTTGCCATCCCCATGTGTACACTGCTCTTTGTCTTCTCAGTGTCGCCTCTGCCACTCAGCAGCGTCTGCATGGTGATGCCACAGAGGCAACGGCAGCCACTACAGTCCTGCAGCCAGGTCCCAGGTCATGAGGAGCAGGGGGCTCAGTCTCCAGAGGGAATCAGAGCCACATCTGAGCAAGTAGACACAGCAGCATGCAGGGGAAAGATGGCCCTAGCTGCCATTCGCCACCCCTGCCTCACTACCTTGACCCTCCCTCTGCCGTCTGTGTGAACTGTTCTTCCCAGCACTGCATCCTCTGTCTTCCCTCTTCACACATCATCTCCCAGAGGGGCTGAACAAGTGGGAAGCACCAGAGTACATTCTGGCCACAACCCAGTGTATAGCACATAGTAAGTGTGGGGCCTGCGACTTCACATCTCTGCAGCACTCCAAAATACTCTGATTTGGGGATTTTTCAGCAAGTCTGTGAATCAAGCAGGACAGATTTCATTCCCATTTCATGAAATGGAAACCAAGGCCCAGAAATTCCAAGGACTTGACCAAGATCACCAATGAGCAAGTAGTACAGCTGAAACTAGACCATGTAGCTACACAGCAAGAGCACCATGCATACTCCTGGAGGAGACAGGAAAAGAGGAAACAGAGAAGAAAGAAAGACAGAGATTTGGATCCAAAACTGATTCAGAGGTCCGACCATCTGCCCACAATAATTTGGCAAGAGTAACACCGAGGGCTGAAGCAATGACTGTACAGCCCGAGATAAGTGGACTCATTTTCACTTTGATAAATTATCAAACAGCAGTTTTACTAATATCGTTAGACTGTAATAGAGATAGAATGCAATTTAGATACGCATATCTTCTTTGTAATCATCGTTCATCCATCAGCGTTGGAGGTCAAGTTGAGTTTAATCTTCCTCAATGGCCGTACTTTTGGTTTCAGTGTCCCCATCTCCCTGTAATGGGAAAGGCGGATGTCAGGAGACAGGAAGGGCTGGGAAATTCTTTGTTGAGACCAAACAAGAAAGGATTGTTGTAACACTGCGTTCCCTCAGATGCCCGGCCTCGTTCACACTTCCCCAAACATGGCCCACTAGAACACACTGCTGTCTCTTCTAGGAAACCCTGGCGGATCTGCAGAAATGACAGTATGAGTAGAGGTTTTCAGCAATGTGATGTTCAAATCCTTGGAATCATCTATTTTTAATGTGTAAATAAAGAGTTGAAGGAAAGGAGAAGGCATCCATACAATTTTAATGAACAAGAACCCCATTGGTCATCAAAAGATAACAAAAGGTAGCTTAATGGGCACAAAGAAGCTGTTTTTCTAGTGATTTCTCTGCCCAGCTCTCCTGGGGAAAGGAGTGACTTCTAAATTAAAAAGGAAAAAAATGATGCTCTGGGTGTATTTTTCCTGTCATTTCATTGTCTTTGATCTCGCACTTCCTGAGAAAGCAGCACTTAACCCCCAGTGTCAGACCAGTGTTGGAAATGCGTGGTTTATTTTAAGATCTTTTCTAGAGCACGGAAACTCTGTGAATTAGGCCAAATCTGTTTCTTTACATGTGAACTTTTTAAACAAATTCAAACAGATTGCATTCAAGCAACCAATATGCTTCAAAACTATTGGCTGAATTCAGACATTTGACTGGTTTTTTTCATCGACCATTAATGAATTTCTTTGAAATAGCAACAATTTTCAAAATAAAAGTTACCACACTCAATTTAATAAGTCATGATGTTTTAAAACCAGTTTGCATGTGGACACCAAGTGGCTTCTCCCTGGGTTTCTCCTGAAGGGAGGTGGAAGGACCCTCCAGGGGCACAGGAGTCTATCATGAGTCTCTTTGAATTCCCCTTTCAAGGGAATGAAGTACATTATATTGCCAGAAGGCTACTCCATCATCAATAATAAATATTCATCTGCATGTATCACGTACTTGGGCTGCATGACTGATGAACTCCAGCTCCAGAAATGAATGGGAAACTCACTAAGACAAATGTCACCTTTCAGTGCTGTTCCTGCAGATAAATCGCAGTTAGATTTAAACAAAGTCAGTGATTCCGTGCTTTCCAGTCGGCACCTGATTCAGCTCACACGGCCCCTGATCAACAGACAAGGTTGCTAAGACCCAATTTGATGAGTTGGTCTTGGCAACCTCTATCAGGAAACAGCCCTTTCTTCTCATCGACTTATTGCTGAAATACAATTGAGCTGTGTACACTTCCTTGGGTATTTATGTAATCTGGCCAATTTAAAGTTTGGGGATCTTCATTCAGGATTAGTAAAGTCTATATAGGTGGAGATCTTTTGAAAGGCAATTTAGCACCATGACATAAAAATGCAATTCCCTGTCTGGTTTAGGACTGTGCACCTGGAGATTAATCTAAGAGCTTTGTAAGGGAAGCTGTTTGTCTCCTAGTTTTCTGGTTTCTTTCTGCGGGGGGATACTTTACCTCTTTCCTATTGCCCCGGTGAGGAATCAGGGGAACTCAGTTGTTGGCTGGGAAAAGCAGCCAGACAAGAGTGTTTATTCCTACATTGGACTCCTCCATGTTTCCTTGAGGTAGCTTGGTTTGTCTTCCCAGAACAGGTGAAGAGAAGTTGTATGGAACGCAGCCGCAGGCATTTTATTATAGTAACAGAAAGCAGGTGTGATTCCAGCCCTTCGCCAAAGGAATGCCCAGCTGCACTTCTCCACTATCTTCTTTTCATGGCCACGCCAAGAGAAGTACCCAGTGACATCTGAAAGTAGGACAGCTTAGACTTAGCCGACCACTCCAACCCACCTGAAAAAACTAATCAGCATGGGCTCCATACAACACAAGTCCTACCACCAGGCTGCCATCCGAGCGGAAGAAATGTTGACACAAAGAAGTCGCATCACAGAGGTGACCCTGTCTTGGTTTTTAAACACCAGAATTCCAGATAGTTTTTGTACTCAACGCTGGTCCTGAAACCAAAAATTTCCGGAGCTGGCAAGAAAATGGCAAAAGCAAAATGTAAAAACACTGTCAGTGTTTATAAGACATGGTAGTTAATAAAACTTGAAAAGAGTCTAGCTCAGAAACTTACTTCCTATGTTTCCCATTATTGAATAATTTATTATATGAAATCTACTGACCTTTTCTTCGGCTTCTCCCCCCACCCCAGAGCAAGCTGGAGGGTTAATTATAGTTTAGCTGTTTTATTGAGCAACATTAGCATACAAATAGGACATCAATAACCAATTACAATCTTCATCTTGGAAAAGCAGTTCTCTCTCATTGCCTCTGTGACTGTTAACTGGACCACTTAAAGGTCTTGGGCGCTTAATGTTGTGGCATTCAAGGCCCCTCTCAATCGGCCTCCAGGGGATCTCTCCAGGCGGATGGCCTGCTTCTCCCTCTGCACATCCTGGCCTCGGCCCAGCTGGTCCAGTCGCAGGTTCCTTGTCTCCGGTTAACCCTGTCCACCCAGCCTCTGGCCCTTCCATTTCTGCCTTCTGTGATTCCACCAATTCTTTGTTCATTCAGCAGGTGCTGACCGGACTTTAGCTAGATGTCAGCTGCCTCAACAGGAAGAGCAGAGTGTCATGGTCCCTCCCCTCCTGAGGCTCACAGGCTGGTGCAGGAGTCCACAAACATTCTCTCTCAGACGTCAGCTGGTAAATATTTGGAACCCAGCAGGCCCTACAGTGAAATCCAACTACTTGATCTGTCTTTGAGCTGGAAAGCAGCCATGGCAGGACCTAAACGAATGGCCATGCCATGCTCCCACAATGCTTGGTTTCCAAAAGCAGGCAGGAAGATGGACTTAGGCCCCAGCCACGGTTCACTGACCCCAGCTTAGAGTGTTGGGCTCTGAAGCTGGAGAGAGCTGAATCAAAAGACAGCCACCTTCAGCAAGTACCACTGTTTCTCTGCACCTCAGTTTCCCCATCTGTAAAACAGAGATAATAAAATACATATGCGACTGTGCGCGTCCCCTGGTAAAGTCTTCTCAAGAGTCATGTCCAGACTCTCTCCATGACCCCTGGGGAAGAGCCCAGGACAGCCTGCCCACCACTTGTCCCTCTCCCGCTCCTAGTCTGCCCTGTCCGACCCCACCCCGCCGCTCACCTTTCTCAGCTCAGTGCCTGCGCATGCAGGGCACTTGGCCTGAACCTCTCTTCCCTCTGCTTGTCGCATCTCTGACTCTCACCCTGCAGGGTCCAGTTTCAAACGTGGCTTCTTGCAAGGTATGCTCTGTGACCGTCCCGTCTACACACAGGTCTACACCTGGGGAACAGCCTCTGTCCTCTCCACCTCTGCTCTTTGCTTCTTTGGTAGTACATATCCCAATTCGTATCTGTTTGTTTAACTTGTCCATCTTATAACCTTCCATTAAAATATTAGTTCCATGAGGGGAAGGACTTCCCGCAGTATCTCTGTCACTTAGTCCTATGCTTGGCATAAGCTGATTAGACAGTCTCATAAGAAATCAGTCAATACATGTGAGTAGATGAGTGTGTGCTGGTCCAGGAAACAGGCTGGTGTTTCTCTCTCGCACTGTTTCACCAAGCACAGTGGACCAGTGCCTCCCACACCTCTCCGTTTTCATTGACATTAGTGCTGCTTGTGCTTTGATTTCTAGAATGATGAAATCAAAGCCATGTCTTATCTCCAGCAAGATTCCTTTGCTTCCACAGAAGAACCTCTGCAGATCAAGGACTGGGAAAATCAAGGCATACAAAGCTGAGAAACCTGGATTGGCCACTCTCTCCCGTCAGCTGTGTGAGCCCACACAATTGAAGTAACCGCTCTGAACTTTGTTTCTGCGACTGTAAATAAAGAACACAAATAGTTTCAGCAATAACCATCGAACAGTCTATGAGGCAGTCTCCAGCTCTTGGTCCACTAGTGTGGACAGATAAAAGGAAATAGGAAAAAAGATTTGAGCATACCTGCTTCTTGGGAATGCAGAGCTTGAGAGCTATAATCCTGTGTGATTCTCTCTTGCAGAGCGCCCAGCCAGGGTAGACTTTCCTGGGCCAAGCAAGTGCCTGAGATGATTAATTATTGTAGCAGCAGAGAGGTAAATGAAGAAGCGACAGATGGCCCATGTGAAATAGTCTAGAATCACCTGCTATGAAATTAATTCCACATCTTGGAGGCTTGGGGTTCAGAACACCATGCAGAAAACAACTATTGATAAATGGTGTGTGTTTGTGTGGCGGCCGTGCTGCAAACACCTAAATAATATATGTTGTGTC
Organism: Hystrix cristata; assembly: GCA_004026905.1. Taxonomy (NCBI): domain Eukaryota; kingdom Metazoa; phylum Chordata; class Mammalia; order Rodentia; family Hystricidae; genus Hystrix; species Hystrix cristata. Next base: position 5,404 of record PVJO010010797.1, on the reverse strand, counting down.
ATGTTTTCTTCCCTCCATCTCGTTTCAATACATTATCATTTATAGAAAACTGCAGGGAAACTGGGGACATCAATCAAGCCATTAATTCCTGAGATTATGCTAATGAGATGCCTAGAGCGTTCGTTGCCCAGAATAGCCACTCGCTCAGGAAGGACGCCCTGGGCCCTCCCCAGAGCAACCCTCCCTGCTCGGATCAGGAGCCAGCGGTGCCTCTGAGGTCTCCATCTTGAAAGGGCACCGGGCCCACTGGCGCTGGCACGGGGAGCATCTGCCCAGCCAGAGAGCGAAGCCAGCAGCTTTCCTGGCAAGGTTCGGATGAAACAGAAAATGTGGGAGACGCCAAGAAGAGGGGGATCTGAGACTCCAGATTAGGAGTTCTCTCCCACAGTTACCTCTCCTGCTCAGAGGCACAGTGGAAGAAGAAGAAAAAAATGGAATACAACCTTTCCCAAATAAGATGCACTGTGAACTGAAATGGCCAGCAGGGACCAGGGGAGCCGTGACTTCTATTCATGTGGGAGAAAATCAGAGTAATGAGCTTGGTGTCAGAGGAGAACACTTTGGTTCTAGCAACTACCACTCACCTCTTGGCCAGTGTACCAGGCTGCACGTTCTTACAGGTATTGCCACCCTCTTACCCACAAGGTCGGAAGCGGGGGATCTGAGTTGCCCAGCTGGTGAGGTGCAGCACTGTGTCACACGCACAGGCACGGCAGCTTCCCGAGCCCACTGCTCATTCTGCTCTGCACGCTGTGTGCGGTGAGCCCCCAAGTCTGCAAGTTTCACACCCTGGGTTTAACCGCTGTGCACTGAAATGTTTTTTCTTAATTTGTCTGTGCTGAATATGTACAGACTTTTCGTCTCATCATTATTCTCTAAGCAATACAGTATAGCAACTATTTATATAGCATATGTATTGTATTTGGTATTATAAATAATCCAGGTGAAGACACGCATAGGTCACACCCAAATACCACTCCATTTTATACAAGGGGTTTGTGCATCCTCTGATCCCCCCCCAGGGGACCTGGAACCAATCTTCCACGGACATCAAGGGACAACGGTGGATTTAAATGTACTGTTTCAAAGTCATTAGAGTAAGAGGAAATGGCTTTAGATAGCAGGGTCCTCAAGATGCTTCAAAACAAAATCTCAGGCTACCAATGGCCAGCAGGATGGTGCACATGGCCAGGGAGAACCCCAGGAACTTAATGCAGAGGTGGCCAGATAAATATGACCAACATGTGTGATACAACTTCATAGAACTAAACATAAACACACAGACACCCCAGACAGCAAATAAAACTGATGAAATCTGAATAAACACTGTGATTGAACTGATGTTAACTTTCTGGTTTTGATATCATACTACAGCTATGTAAGACCTTGCTATTAAGAGAAGAAACTGTGTTGGGTCCACAACACTTCTGTGTGAATTTTTTAGCAACTTTGTTAGGAGTTGATAATTATTTCAAGATAAAAAGTTGAAGAGAAAACTCATGGTCAACCCTCCCAAGGAACTTCTGCCAGAGTTCTTATTTGCATCAGCCTCCACTTAATCCTGCCTTTGTTATCGCCCATGTCTTCCACTTGTTAAAGGCATGGAGCTTCGAGTGGTAAGAATCAGAAGAAAATTTCAGACTATCGGAAAATATAGTAAATTCAACTCAAGTAAGCATTGCAGTTTCTTACAGAGATACATTAAACTACATGAAAAGGTAACACATAGACTGAAAAAACTACAATGGATACGATCAACAGACTATATGATTTAGAGTACATAATCATATATATGTATACACATATATGTGCAAATTGAATATTCAGAATATACATATAAAGAATTACTAAGCAATCAGTAGTAGAACAATACACAACCCCCCCCAAAAAAGCAAATAAATAGAGAAAGAGAACTCATAGCAGAGGAAACACAACTGGCCAGTAATCACATATCAGGATGTTCACCCTTACTAACAGTATGGGAAATGCTAAATAAAACAAATAATGTTATATCATTTCACATCATCAGATTTGTAAAAAGTCAGACAATAGCAAGAACGGGTGGGCTGGGGAGAAATAATTTTCACATATTCTTATGAAAGCATGAATTAGCACAGCACGTTGGGGAGCCATTTGGCAGCATGCATCTGTAAGCAGGAATTCCTCTCTGAGAAGCATATCGCCAGAGATGCTGGAGTGCACATTTGGAAACAGCCTCAGTGTCTATTCTAGGCAGGTGGAAGTTTCCAGGTCTGAGTTCTTCAGCCCAGAGCCATCCTGCCAGGTTTTGGCTCAGTTTGAGGACAAACTTTCGAACAGCAATGGCATCCCATGGGGCAGTCACCTAGGGCAGACTACAGGAAGCTAAGCTGCACCTCCGGGGTCTCCAACGCCAAGTCCGGGAATCCCAACAGGTTTGTGAAATATGAAAATGCTTTAGTGTCCTAAGGGCCACTCTCAAGGTAGGGAGCTGGACTCAGTTAGGATCATGCCAGAAGGTGGGTGCACTAAACTCTCCTACTCCAAGAATGCACCAAGGATCAGAGGAGGGAAGCCAGTGGCCAGCAAGGTTCAAAGCAGATAAGCAGGGCGCTTCTCACTGGAATCTGCAGACAGAGGGTGGATACAGCAGTGTGGGGAGAACAGGGTTGGGAGGATGAGCCATGGTGGGGGCGGGTGGGGGCGCCTGGTCAGAGGAAGCTGTTGAGAAGCTATGGGATGGGAGGTGGGACGAGGGAGCCATACCCTGACAGGTCTTCACACTGGACTCTGAGCTAAATGCTTTCCAAAGGTTATTTTGGTTAAAATAAGAACATTCTTCTGCCTCCTCTGTGGAAACTTGAGTTCCAGGAAAGCTCAACAATTATTATAAGTGATGGATCCAGGATTCAAATCCAACCCGATCAGATCCCAGAAAGTCACTTTCAACCTTTGTCACTTCATTGCCTTTCCTGAAGGTGGCTTCTTTTGTAACAATCTACTTTGGGCAGGGGGAGTGTTGGGCATCAAACTCAGGGCCTTGTGCTTGCTAGACAAGCACTCTACCACTGAGCTAAATCTCAAAGCCCAAGCAATCTACTTTTGTAGGCAAAAAAAATCCATTGACCATAAATACAGAGATTTATTTCTGGTATCTCCATTCTGTCCATTTGTATTTATGGACAAATATATTGTATATATTTTGTATATATTTGTTTTTATGATAGTACCATGCTATCTTGATTATTATGCCTTTGTCATATATTTTGAAATTAGGTCATTTGCCCTTCTGTTGGTGATATTTTAGACCAAGAACCCAGACGTGGAGCTGATTGGGAGAAGCCACGTGTTGAGTTTGGAAGCTCTGACCAGCAGGGTTTTTAGAGAGGACCTCTGGAGGCAGACTGACTGAGTTTTCCATGGAAAGGCCTTCACCTCTCCAAATCTCAGCTGCTGTATCGTGAACTGGAGACAAGAGTAATAGTACTCATTTTATGGGAGTAAGAGATACTGTATAGAGGGGAGTCAGCCTCATTCTGGAACCAGGCAAGTGCTCAGACAGCCAGACAGGATACATCCTTTACATGTATTTATCTTCTTCCCAACTAAAGTCTAAGCTTCTGCTGGGAGACCAACTAACTTCTCTTTTTAAGTTCATTTTTAATTTGTTTTTTTAACTGACAAATTAAAAAGTATATATTTATCCTGTACAGCATGTTCTTTGAAATATGCATACATTGTGGAATGTCTAAATTAAGCTGATCAACATACGGATTATCCCAAATACTTTTGGGGGGATGGTAAGAGTACTTAAAAACCTATTTCCTTAGCAATTCTCAAGAATTCAATATAGTCACCTTGTTGTACAGCAAAGTTCTTCAACTTATTTCTCGTAACTGAAGTTTTGAATCCTTTGACCAAGAGCTCTGTAACCCCTCCCCCAAAACACCATCCCAGAAAAATCTCCATTCTACTCTCGACTTCCTTGGATTCAAATTTTTTAGATTCCGCATATAAGTGAGATCATGTGACATTTGTCTTTCTGTATCTGGCCAATTTCTCTTAGTATGATACCCTCCAGGTTCATTCATGTTAGACAAAATTTCCTTCTTTTATCAGGCTTAAAGGTATCCTATTTAAATACACTGTCTTTATCCATTCACCCATTGATGGACCCTATCTCGGCTATTGTGAAAAATGCTACCTTGAACCTTGGCATGACAATATCTCTTCTGTACACTGTTTTCATTTCCTTTGGATACATACCCAGATGTGAGATTGAACCCAGGGCCTTGTACATTGCTGGCAAGCACTCTACCACTGAGCTACATCCCTGGCCCTCGATATGGTAGTTCTATTTTTAACTTTTTAGAGGGGTGCTGGGGATCAAACTCAGGACCTTGTGCTTGCTAGGCAAATGCTCCACCACTTGAGCAAAATCCCCAACCCCTTATTTTTAACTTTTAAGAAAACTCCATACTGTTTTCTATAATGGCTGTTTGAATTACATTTCCAACAATAATTGGCAAGGGTACCCTTTTCTCCACACAGTTTCCAACATTTGTTGTGGTTCCTCTTTTTAATAAAAAGCCATTCTAACAGGTAGAAGGTGATGTTTTGTTGCTTTAATTTGCATTTCTCTGACAGCTAAAAAATTTTAGCATTTTTACACACACTCGTAAGCGATTTTATATCTTCTTTTGATACATGTTTATTCAGATCCTTTGCCTATTTTTAAATCTGATTGTTACTTTACTATTTCAGTTCCTTATATAGTGGTACCTCAGTTCACAAACTTAATTTTTTCCACAATTCTGGTCACAAACTGAATTTGGCAAGAACCGAATTAAATTTCCCCCTAAGGTCAACATTGAACCCAACCATTGAATTTGAACTTAATTCATTCTGCAATTCTGGAAAAGATGGCCATGTTGTGTTTATCACCCACGCAGAGTTTGCAAATGAAACAAAATTTTGCCAAACACTTCTGTTGGCCAACCAAACTGTTTACAAACAAGCATTTGTGAACCAAGTTACAATTGGATATTTTGGATACAAAACCCGGATCAGATATGTAGCTTGCAGATATTTGTTCTCATTCCACAGGTGGCCTCTTCACACGGTGAATCATTTATTTCACTGTGGAAGCTTTGTAGTTTGATGTAATCCCATTTGTCTATTTTTGCTTTTGTTATCTGTGCTTTTAGAGTCACATCCCAAAAATCACTTTCCAATATCAAGAAGTTTTTCCCTACCTCAAAAAACTACAACTGGAGGTTCCATTTGACCCAGCTATTCCCCTACTGGGGATCTTCCCAGAAGAATTAAAATCGTCATACCACAAGGACATATGCACCACCATGTTCATAGCAACACAATTTGTAATAGCTAAGTCTTGGAAACAACCTAAATGTCCAACAACCAA